>VZTH01013799.1:576343-677146 GCA_013397815.1 Aleadryas rufinucha
CAGGGAAAAAGTTAAAACTAAGCCTGCCAAATCTCATCCTTCCAGTAAGCTGGACCTTCTTTTCATGACAGGCTATAGGATTTTTTTGTGTGTCTTTACAGTTCCACACATCTAGCCGTTGTGTAATTTTATTGTATAAATTTATTAATAAATTATTAATTATAAATTAACGTTAATACTGTCTAATATTAATGTTTTATTGAGCTCTTCTTTCTCACGTCTCTGCATTTTTCATCCAAATACAAGGACCTCTTCCTGTTGGTTATCATTCTCTCTCCTTTCCTATAGATGTTTACGAGGTTTACTTCAAAGGCCATGAGTTAAATTAAAAGCCTTTATTGTTAGATTAATACTTTTATCTTTAGACCCATGGTCAGTTATCAGGACTTAATCATGAAGGCATGATAATGAAAGGACAGTCTTTTCTTCTAAGATCTTGACGAATAAACCATGTAATGAAGGAAACTGTATATTTCAGGATGAGGGGAAATGTCATCAAATTGTTCCAGGAGTGATTTAGACTGAGTATTAGGAAAATTTTGTTCCCTGAAAGGGTGGTCAGTCATTGTAATAGGCATTCCAGGGGCATAGTGGAATCACCATCCCTGCAAACGTTCAAAAAGCATGTTGATGCGGCCCTGGGGGATATGGCTTAACGGTGAACACAACTGTGCTGTGTAAATGGTTGGACTGGATTATCTTAGAGACTTTTTCCAACCTTAATGATTCTATGATTCTGTGAAGACAAGAGGAGCAAAGTAATGGGGATTTTTGATTATTATGATGATGATTTGCATTATTGTCCAGGTTCTGTGAGAGGAGAGGTTCGACTGAAGAACCTGTTGCATGTGGGACTGTCTTCCACCATAAGCAGCAGCAGTATGCCTATGGCACACCACGTCATGCTAGATCCCTGAACTGAGGCATGGCACGTGGTACAGAGGCACTGCCACAGAGCTCAGGAGCCCTGCAGAGTGAAATAAAGAAGAAGCTTCTGCCATAAAACTTAGACCAATTTTTTTAGTCCTGGAAGTTGCTTGATTTGTACAGCCTAATAAAACTGGTACTTAGGCAATGTCTTTGCCCTTAAGGTAAGTGTTGTGACTGCAAGTAGTGTAAAGATAACCATGCTAGCTTTAAACTGGCTAGACAAGACATTGCTAGCAGCCTAATGAGGAATCAACATGGGCCAATTCACTGAGTATTCACCTTCCCTTACATGCAGATGTGGCACAGCTGCATACTGTTGCCACCCTGATTACTTTAATGATGAAAGTTGGCTATGGCAGGAGCAGAGGCAGATATCTCAGAAAGAAATTTGGGTTGTTGAGACATTTAGAGCAGAAACAGAGGAAATCTGCCAGGAGCCACTTGCTGACTTTCCTTGGGAGCATTGGTACATGGGATGCTTCCCACGAAGAAAGCCTGAAAGACTTGGTAGCTCTCCTTCCACTAGACCTATCCCCACTTCAATCACAAGCTGTCCTTTGCTTCTGTCAGCACTCTGGCCTTGCCAGAGGCCAGAACATATTTTCCCTCATCCTGTTGAGAGGGGCTCATAACTTGAGAACTGCTGCAAATTTCGTTTTCCTTTGCAGTGATTACCAGGGAGCAGCTGGTTTTCCAAGTTGCCAAGCTATTTTCTTTAGAATTTGCATTTCTTGCTTGAGTTGACCCATACCATATCACAGCATTGTGTGTGCATCCACTGATGGGAAATTTCTGTGATGGAAAATCTGTGATAGCCCAGATAAAAAACACGTCCTTTTCAGTTTCTTATTTCATGAGTCCTCTATGTAGAAATGCTTCAAAAAGGCTTTTCTTCTCTTGTGATTCACTGAAGTTGCTTTCTTGAAGGTAGATTATTATAGAAATTATAATCAAAAAGTTGGTAATTGCTTTTTGTTTTATAGGGACAGCACTGATTTTATCTTCCTCTGGCAGTGAAGTATTATTAAAAGATCTTTGATTTTCTTCTTGCATTTTTAAAAATTTCAGTAAATGTTCAATCAAACAGTCTGCTTTCTGCTGAAACAAGCATCTCACCAAACTCAATAAGAAAAACCCTGAAGGTGGATGTGCTTTTTTAATTTGTTCACTACTGTGCCACAGTTTTCTTTGGTTTTTGGAGAGTTGACTGGTGTCAGAGGGTAGGTCCTCATTTTAAAACCTTGAAATCCTTTGTACAGACAGCTGTTTTAGCTAATGTAAATTGATAGACAAATGTAAATTCCTCATGGGAGGCTTGGCAGAGCCTTGTCAGTAGTAACCAGATAATCAGATTGCAAATCCACTGCACGTAGGGAGCACAAAAAGTGTCTTCAGACCCAACTGTTTGTTTGCGGTTCCAAGGTATGTGTTCTGAGATCTTCTACAGGATGTGCACAGTCTCAGCTTTTTTGCTCAAGTGGAGCTTTGCAGTGTGGGTGATGAAGAGTGTTATAGAAAAGGCATTGAGAATGTGGCAGAGAATTTGGTAAAACTGTTGCATCTAAAAAATTTTCTCAACTTTCTTGGAAAGTAATTCAGAAGCTAATAAATTTCATGTCCATCTGCCCTGAGCTTCTCGCTTATTGTTATATCTCTGATGTTTTACAAACTCTGTATCCAGCTCTATAGGAGTTGCTTCTCTCTCTCCCTCTCCCTCTCTTTTTTACTTCTAAGTCAGTAAACTATGATGTATGTGTCTCTCCCTGAATAACGTTATTATATGATGCTGCTGGAGCCCTGAATAGCTTGGCTGTGGACTGCTGAACCCTTTGAATGTAATTGTTTTAACACCATGAAATGAAGTAATGCATAAAATTGATAATAAACGGATATCTCTCTGCCTCTGCATGCAAATGAGCACTTAGCACCAGGGCACAGATGCCACCATTGTTTCCCCCCCTGAAAATGACAAAGTAAGTGAAAATATCTACCAAGAGCTTAGAAAGTACGGTAGCTGCATTTTCATTATATTTTAGAATTTCACAGAGTTGGGAAAGCAAACTCTCCTGCCAACATTCAGAAAGGGGCTGGATAATGCCTGCCTGTAGTGCACTGGAACATACAGCGTAGCAAGGTTTTGTTGATTTTTTGGGTAAATAAAGAATATAGTTATTAGTGATTCTCTTCCACTTTCATGTTTTTAATTTTACAATCTCATTTTTGTTTTTGAAACAAAGATTGCATTTTTTATCTCAGTTTCTTGCCTCCTCCTCCGCCTCCTCTAAAAAGTACAGCTAGAATCAATGTGTTATACCCATTAATCTGCAGTGCATATTAAACAGGCACATTTAGAATACCTTGGGTCTGGCTGCAGCTTTGGATTTAACCTTTGTTTGTTTTCTAATTTATACTTTTAGTTAATAAATATATCCAGGAACTAAAATGATTACTTTGTTTTAGAAAAGTTGTACAGGCTTGGCTTTTTTTCTCCTTCTGTTTTAACAAAAGGGTAGAAATCCATAAAAGAGGGGTATTATTTTATGGATTAATCCTTCCATTTTCAAGCATTAGATGCATTGCTGTTCATTTCATACAGGGATCTTACGTAGAGAAAGAAGGTCTAAATTAGCTTGTCACATTTTTTACCTTTTCTCCAAGGTTAACAGTTTCAAGTTCTTTATTATATGACTCAAACATGTTCAAAGGCTTAAATAGTAATAAATCATATTCATATTTGAAACCATCATCATTTTCATAGAGGTTTTCTAAGAGTGTGAGATTAACTTTGCACTCACCTTCTATCTCTATGTAAAAATTATCATTTGAGAGTTGAAAGATTTGTTAAGTCCAGAGATATGACATTTGTTGATTCTGCCACATCTAAATGTCTACCTCCTGTTAATAGAGAACCATTACATCTTTCATTTTCCTTTTTATTTTTTTCTGGGTTTTTTTGGCATATTGCTTGATTCCTTGCTCCAATACTACGTAATTCCATGTTTAACACTTCCTTCCCTGTGTCATCTACTCTGCTGGCATCCCAGAAGCTCTCTACAGTTTGGAGCCTCATCTTTCATCAGTAAGTTCTCAGGATAGTCCCCAGTCTGCATGGAGAGCACTTCTACCTCATTGTGGGGTGTCCAAGGATGACTTTTTTTAAACATAGTTGATTTGAAAAGTCAAAATCAAATAAAAGTTTTATTTCATGTTAATGTAATTCAATCCGAGTGTAAGCTGTTACAAAAAAATCCAGTTCCAGCACCTGGCCCTTATTCCTATCTGCATGTCCCAACTGTACCTCCTGTTTTAGATCTGGCAATTGGGTGGCAAGCCAGAACACTGTTTATCTGACAGAAATCCCCTTTTACTTTTGCATTTGGTGCATTAGAGATTTTGTGTCTAGTCACAAGCTGACCTGAGTGACTTGAAGTGTCACCATTCCTAGACCTCATACAAGAGAAGTGACAGAATGTAATCAGGCCTGGAGGAGCGAGAACTCTTGTCCACAGTAGCCTGTCTTTTCATCAGGGCAAGTAATGTCATGTGGTACCTTAAATTCTCATTAGTTTGTGCTTTCTCTGTTTCGGTCTGAAGACCCTTTGCTGATGCTATTGAACTCTTTAGTATTCTGTCCTTTCAGTTTGCTTCTTTTCTATATTTCAAATCAATGAAGTTTTATGTAAGGTGGTGGGTTTTTGTATTTTCCGTCTTTCCTTTCCACTCTTATACTTGGCACTGATATGTTTGTGCTCATTTATAAACTCTCCAAGTATTTTAACTGGCATTCTCCCATTTTAAACTTTCCAAGTTTTTTAACTGGCATTCTTAAAAATCATAATTTTTATTATATGTATATCTGTTCTTCACTTTCTAATAATCACAGAGGCCATTTCATGGTATCTCCTACCTATTTCACCTTTCTTCTTCATACATGCAACCATTTCCTATCATTTAGAATCATCATTAAAAGATCTTCCCCTCCAAATACTTTCTCTTTATGAATCAACAAAATTATCATAAATGGAAAAAATTTGTCTTATCCATTAACCTCTTTCCTGACAGATGCATGGGTAGTTGAAATACTTGTTCCACTGAGGCCAGAGTCTTGGATTTCTCTGGTTGATATTCACAAAAAGCTTTGCCCAGTGATCTCTGCTGTATTCCCTGTCCCAGCAGCACATGATTCTTCTTCTTTGTGGTCATTGCCTACAGACTTTCAGCAACTCTCCCTGTCCATGTTAGGGATAGTTTTTCTTTACTTTATCCTTCCTGAATTATGGTCTTCCGTATTTATAGGCTGGTCATGAGAATAAAAACAACACTCCATTTTACTAATATTTTGATCCTCCTATTTATATCCCTTATTCTTGTACTAGTAGTATACAGGCATCTGCTGAGTGGGAATGTCCATCCCTCCACATTTTTGTCACCTCTGTTATGATTAAGCTTGTCCTTGTGTTATTTAGGCCTTCTCAAGTGACTGTTTACTTCAGCTTTTTGCACACATCCAGTTAGATCCTCGTTTGCAGTTTCCACCTGGTTAGCAAGTGATAAAAAATAATACACTTGCCCATCTTTACAAAGACTCAATGCTTGATGAAAAGTTTATGAACATCATGAAAGTGTTTACCAGAAGTGCATATTTTCACTAAAAGATTATCAATATTCTGAAATGTGTTTACCCAGCAATGAATGAATAGATGACATTATTTCCCATTCAGAAGTCTAAAAAATATTTAATTAAACTGTGCTGGCTTTGAAGTCTTTGGTTGAAACATTATAACATTATTTTAAAAATTATTTTTTTAGTTTTGCCGTATCATAGGCATTTCTATGTATACAAGTATGTAATGTCCAATACAGTCCTCTCAATGCAGAATGAGAAATTTGTCTCATGGGAAACCTACAGAGAATCATAATTCTGGATCTAAAATTAGATCAGGCTTCCATATCCTTTCAATACCAAGAATCACTGATCAAAAGAAAAAAAGACAGCATATTAAAAAGCTGTTTTCAGTGTAGAACTATTAACGGAAAACCAGGATCAAGCGAGAATAAGTGGCAACAAGTTATTTTATGGAAGTTCTTTAAATATCCCAATTTTTGGTTAAATACCAGTGATAGGAGAAAAAGAGAAACCCAATATCTTCCAATAAGGAATTCAGAATATATACACAGTAAATAGATACTAAAGTCATTTGATAAAGTGTTTCAGTAATATACAAGTAACAAATCCCTGAGCCATACAAATCTCGTATCCTATTCAGTCTGTATTCAGTTGGTTTTGAGTCAACTTAGCTGATATATGTTGCATCATAAAAGTCATGAGATGCTTTATGCCTGCCTTTGATATAGAACTCAGTAAAATGTGATACTTTTTCTTTGAAATTCTGTTGCTTTCTCAAACTTGACCCTCAATGTAAAGCTTTGGAGCATAATGAAACCATCTGCTTCTAAACCAGAGAATCATGTATACATATCTATATTCTGCTCTTTCCCATCCCACCCCCACCTGCTCAGAAAATATATTGTCCCTTGCAAGTGAAACTATTGCTTTATGATAAGCCAATCTGGACAGTTTCTCAAATAATGGTCTAGGAGTCTATCCAAATCAGGAGTTAAATCAGAAGGCTGTTCCTCTTCTTTCTCAGTACCACAGTTATGGATTTTGCATGAGAATCTTCTCACATTTTTGTGGTCAGCCTTCGCTTCAACCTAGAAATATTATCGCCAGTTCTGACAATATAAGAACAAAAGTATTTCAAGCTCAAATCACAACTGAAATGTGATTAAGGTAAACAAAAATACTTTGTATGTTTATTTTTCTTCAAGCCCTTGTTTGCAAAGTGGCACCAAATTGTTGCCCAAATTAAAGCCGTTGCAGCAATATATTTATCAATATAGAAGTAAAGAACACTACAAATCTGACAAAGTCCAAGTTCTGCAACTTTTCATGGAGTATTTACATAACAGTCAATGATGTGAGCGCTTCTTCATTATGAACTTCAGAATAAGATACATTCTTCTTTTTACCTTCTCACTGTCATCACTCAGCTTTTCCTTAGAGATTATGTTTGAGAAACAAATACTGTTGGCAGCCAGTGTACTTGTATGCCATCAGTGATAAGAATCCTTCCTTTGTCCAATTTGGGTGGATATTTATAAGCTCTTTGGGTTCTCTTTTACTTTGCATGCACACAATACCAAGCATGAGAGGCTTCCAACTCTGTAAAACTATAAATTAAGAACTCATCCTCAGCCATTACATGTTGTAAAAAGTAGCTCAATTTTAAGGAATTATGGTTTCTTTCAATGTGACACAACATTGGATTCAGATGTGTTGAGGTGGTTAGATGTATTCTCAGGCATACAAAATCCCATGATCAGCTTGTAAGTACATAGATTGAAGGGTTCAAAAGCTGAGGTGTTATGAACTCTGCTGGCAGTTACTGCTATACTGCAAAAGAAAGTAGAAGGCTGAAAAATAAAGTTATGTGCTCAGTCTTTATTCCCTATAAGCTCTTGACTTAGAAGCCTAATGAAACCTATATATTCACAAAGAGTAGAAAACTGAGACAAAAAAGTAGCAGAGAACAAGAAATTAAACTTAGGAACAGTGTCTTTCCCAGTCTTAGGTTCTGCAGAGCTGGCTGCAGAATGAGAATAATTAGAATAGAAATAGTGACTCTTTGTCTTCTTGTACCTACTGTTCCTCTTAAATGTTTATGCCTTTGTATATTCAATGTATGCCAGCACCTCCCCTCTACAGGTTTTTAAAATCTGTAGAGATACTTATCTTTTAATAATACTGACAAAATGGTAGGGAGGATTTTCAAACAAACTTAAAGGAGTTGGTTTCCAAACCCTCCTGAGAATAGTTTCAGACCATATTACTTTAAATCCATGTTACTTCAGATTATTTTCAGGAGCTTAAAGTGTAGGTGTTGTCTACTGTATCGGTGATCTAGAAGGTGTCAGTTCAGCTACTACCTTTGCTTAGCTAGAAAGCATGTTTCTATTTCTAAGAACAGATTCTACTCATTTTTAAGATTAGTGTTTAATAGCTTTAGTGGCAATTACATGTTTTAGTCTTCTCCAGGGTGCTGTGTATTATGCTTTGACAACTAACTCTGGATTAATCCTAGATGAAAGTACACACTTAACTGAGGCACCAGGGAAAGGAGGCTAGTTCCCTTAACCTATGACCATATAGAGAGATTCACTCTGCATAACAGTTATTCAGAAAAAATAAGATCTGAGTTGCCTGTGGAAATGTAGAGCTCTCTTTGTCCACTGCAGAAGTCTGGGGCAAATGGACTCTCCATTTGGACACCTAATTCAAATGTTAGGTGGGTTTATCTAAGAGTTAGATGGGGTTTATCTAAGCCACAGTGAGCCCAGGTGCCTCACTCCTATGGTGTCTACGCCATTTAGGCACTCATTGAGAGGCTGCCTCTGTGCCTGGTCAAAGAGCACGGATTTCCAAAGTTCATTGTCTTGCTTTTGGATGATGAACCCAAACAACTGATACTCCTCTCTCATTACAATGATTCTTTTACATCACCTGTTTTATCTAATGAGTTACCTTTGGTTCAAATCAATTTTGTTTAAATTACTCTTTACTGAAGTAGTAATTCGGACAGGTTTTTCCTTGGCTGCACTCCTCCACTACTGACAACAGTAGAAGAAGCAGCATTAGGTCAGGACTTATCACTCTTCCTAGACTTTTATGGCCGAAAAAGGTCATTGTGATCATCTCCTCTGACTGCTGTATAATAGTAACCCATAGTACCTCACTAAGTAAAATGTGCAGAGAACTTTCTACCCTGTTACAGTCAATAGGTGTTTTGTTATTCCCTTTAAAGAAAGTATGTTCAAGACTCAAGTAATTTTGGTTTTAAGAATTTGAATGACAAATAAACTCTCAACTCTTTTGCAGAGCTAGTTTACTTGTTTCTGAAAACACTATTCTAGAAATCTAGCTTAAACATGAATTTTAGCCTGAAAACTCAAGATAAATTAAGCTCACATGAAAACGCTTAGTGGTCTTTTATCACACCAAACCTCCATCTAAATTCCAGGAATTTTATCACAACATACATGTTAATGAACATTTTCTTAGGTAAGGGCTTTTGATTGGGCCATCTTGTAACAGAAATAAGTTCATAGTGTTAACAATACACAATCTCTTTTGAATGAAGAGCCTGTGGTCTTTACAGCCATAACAGACTATAGGATGCACAGTTTTTAAAAAGCAGTACCATCTTTTGTTACTTAGAATATAATATGTGGTTGAAAAACAAGGTGCCATGTGCAGAAGCTGAGTCCTGAGACCTGGTAAAGAGTTTGTAAATGTTTATAATTGCAAACTGCTTTAGCTGGTCAGTTCCTCAGAGAAACAAAAATTCTCAGATGGTAGATTTTTACCCATATCCTGGATATACCCCCCCCAAAAAAAAAAATTTAAAAAAAAAAAAACACACACAAAAAAAAAAAAACAAAAACAAAAAACCAACAACAACAAAAAACCAAACCAAACCAAAAAGTAGTTTTCTAGTAATGCTTGTGACTCCTATAGTCATTTATATCGAGATTCCAGTTACTGGATCTCAACTACCTTGTATGCAGAGACATGCGTACTAGCAGTCAAAATTCTCCCTTAGAATAATAAAGAACCTGAATGTGTACTAGACAGTGACTTTTTCTATATTTTTGAGACCAGAGTGGAGAATTCTTTGGAGGAAAAGAAACATATTCTGTACTTTCATTTCTCTTCATTTCCTTCATACAGATATTTCAGTGGAGTCTCATTTCAAATATTGCATTTGAGAAGAAAAATTCACAGAAAACTACAGAGCTTATTGTCCAGATCTTCAGTTTGGAGCTACATGAATTGACTACATAGTTTCAGCTCGAAATGAACTTTAGACTGCTGATTTGTTTGGTTGCTTACTGGGGGGGGGTTAGTACCATCTTCTCTCATCCAGCAACTACCTTGGCAAGTTCATGGACGACATGGGAGACCATTTCTGGGCCCTGCTTCTGCCTACCGTGCCTGATTCTACAGAAAATTGGCATAATTGTGAAGGTTTGAGGGTTTATTCTTCTCAGTCTTCTCAGTTGGTGTCAATTCAGTTTGTCCAAATAACCAGGCATCCATTAATACCCATTTCTCTGACCTCCCAGGTGACTTTCAGAAGAGGGAATCATTTTTATCTCAAACTCAGGGCAATGTTTAAATCCAGCTCACTCAGTGGGCTTTTGTTCAAATTTCTCTGTGAACAAAGCAGGCAGCAGAAATTAATTAGGTTCTCCATCTTTAGTGCCTACTCATCACACTAGAAGCTCTTCATAGAGCTTTGCTGGTTTTGGCTGGAGTAGAGTTAATTAAAATTGGTTATACAATTCTTCCATTATCATTAAATAAGGGCAGGAAAGAAAGGAGTGTGCTGGGCCTGGTAGCAGGATGCTCTGTTGTGAAAAGCACCTCACCTGGCTTCCTCCAGTGATTGCTTTATTTCTACGGATAAGATAGCTTCAACAAGCAAACTGAGAGCTTCCCCCCTGCCTTGCCCTCCTTGCATGTTCAACCCAGTCATGGATAGTGTGGATTCCAGGCAGAAGCAAGGAATGTGGTTTGCAGGTCTCTTGGGAGAGGATGAAACTGAAAGAGATTTCCTACAATGCTGGTGAGTAATGGGGTAAAACAGTAAAATTCCTCTTGGGGAGGGAAAAAAGTGAAGCCAAAGTGTACTTTGTGTGCTTTGATTTTTATTAGCCAAAATAAGGCATCCACTAGTGCCCTGGTTTTACTCCTAAGTCTACAGTGGACTGTCTGTGTGCATCCTTTCTGACATTACAGGAAATTTCTCAGACTACCTGCTTTCTCTGAAGATTTAACAATAAACCTGTTACTAGAGTCAGGGTTCCTTGCTTGTCTAGACTCTTAATTTTCATCACTGTAATAACTAATCTTGTTTAAAATAAATAAACCTGTTTTCCCCTCCTATTTTTACTATGCAAAATGAAATCGTTTCAGGGTATAACCTGTATGTGTTTAAGCATACTTTAAACTGCTGTGACTTTTGAATTTTGTGATTAAATGTAATTGTGATTGATTACCTGCTGCCAGTCTCACCTGATTTCTAGAACTCTCATAGAAATTAAAGCTTTCATCTCAACAAGAATTACCCGTCAAAATAATTTGTAATAAGCAACACTTTCCCCTTATGTATATTCTGTAATTCAAAGAGAAGGACATTATATTGAATGCACTTGATGCATAACTGTAATGGAAAAAAGGAAGGCACAGCCTACTAAATTTTCAGCCCTGGGAGGAGATGGAATCAGTCCCACTGTATGTTGTTTATTATACAATTCATTTCGTTCAGTGTAATAACCAAAATGTTCTCTTCCAGTGAGAATTATTTTCTTGTTGACCTCAAGAAGAGAGTAGACTTCCCTGGTTCATTAAAAATAAATGTCAAAGCAAGATTATGTACAAATGTGTTTATAGCTGATTACTTCATTTTCTCGTAAAATCATATGTAGAATTTCAAACCACCTATGTCATTGGTGACATGTACAATCACAATTCTAATGACATATGACAGACTTTCCCTCTTTCCCCCTCCTCTTGGCCCCACGCACGAAGTCTTGATTAATTCCTACTGCAATGAAGGGAAGAAAAAGGGGGAGATATTTGCACATGGGGGCAAGATTTGACAGCTGTACTACAAGGACCACTTCATCTTTAGGGAAGACAGAGAGCTTAGTCCAGTTTCCCTAAGCCCTCTTCATAGCCATTGCAAACACAGGGAAGAAGTTAACCTTTCATTTTTTAAAAAAATAATGACTTTAATCCCTTTGGCAGTGTTCTTATAAATGGATGTGGGGCCTAAACTTAAAAAATAATCCTATTATATATTAAGGTACTATAGCAGTATAGGAAAATAAACCCCATATATAGCTGGTGCCTCCAGCCTCTATTCCAGCAAACAGCCAGGGGTGGACCTGTGTTCTGTCATGATTGCTGAGCCTGTAGTATTTAAATGAAACATGGAGCCCTTTGAAAATCTAACTTTAGACTTGTGCAAGGAGATTCTGAAAATCTGGATCATTCTTAATCTAAGCAGTGTGCTTATACCCCTGACTGGAACAAGCAAGGTTGTTCCCGTCTCATTCAGTCTTACGCTACACTGAAGTCAGTGTTTCTTGGATCAAAGAGATGCCTCTCAGATGACCAGAGTTCCTGAATTAGAATTTTGGCTCATGTACCAATACCTGGAGTTAAAGGTCCATAATTTTCACTGTGCTTTAGAAAAAAAAAAAGGGATAGTAACCGAGCAATTAACTTTGTCTTTCTTTCCCTACTCTCCACTCCACTCCTTTTTGCTAGATCTTCATAGGTGCACACCCTGCACAAGTGGTGCACTGGTATTTCAAACTAATGCCTTTGCTGGTGACATCTCCAAACTCTGTTGCATATATACAGTACACTTTGAGTGGTAAGGTAAGACCTTTTTCCTATAAAACCATGTAAAAACTTTGCTTCTGAGCCATGTCTTTGTTTTGTTTTGCTTTATGTTGTTTACAGACTTTTGCATTTACTCTAACCAGTACAAGACTATGAGCGTAAACACATCTACAGTATATTTTTTAAAAATCTTTCTCCATTTAAGGAGAATGTCTGTTTATATACATTTCTTTCCTATGAAAAGTTTTAAAAATGTTTTAACTTACACTAATCCAGGCAAGGTGATGTTCTTCCCTAGGAAAAAAGGCACACACTAAAAGAGTTCTTGGAGCACCACAATATTTACTTAACACAGGCCTTAACACAGACATGCAGTAATCCCCATTATGTGTCTAAAGAAGATTGGAAGAGCATGGTGTTTGTGCAGTTGGGTATAATCAGTGCTATGGGGTTCTTCCTCTCCAAACTCTGTTTCAAAGGAGCTGAACAAAGAGGTGCAAAGAGGAGACAAATACACTTCTTATGTTGCATTGGCTAGTAAGTACAGATAGACTGGATTTAGAGTACTCATCATTTCCTGCTGATATAGGTTGATTTCTGTGGTCTCTTGTGCAACAGGGATGAACAGGAAGTCATGGATTTCATGGACTGCCCCATAGTTTGAACATTTGATGTACTTTTAAACAAAGGAAGTACTCTCAAAAAAAAGAGCTACACAAAACAGATAAGTGTTGTGGAATTTGCCTTCAAAATTAGTCTATGTATAGATTTTTCAGGATGTGTGACTCTGTGTCATGGGACGAAGGACACAAGAGAAAGGAGGAGTGTATTGATCTGAGCTGTTTGTTTCCATCCCACTCCCTCAGATGGGGTACAGTGGAGTCAAAATAGCCTGTACACTTTGCAGAAAACACTGAGTATCTGCATACATGGGGATGTGATAAGCATCTCTAAAAAGGAATAAAAATAGTCTAGACATGGTAGTATGTAAGAGAAATACAAAGCGAAAGAAGAAGAAAAGTCATTCCCATACCACAGGGAGGAAGTGAAAATGCCAGGCCTAATCTTACTTTTAGACAATTCTGCTGATCCTCAGTGCCAGGGCACACTTAAAAAAAAATCTAACAGCTTTTGAAGGATATTTTAAATTACAGACACCAATTTGTCTTGACTCATGATTTTTGTTATTTTACTGTGCTTTATCTTTGAAATCCTGGTTTGTTTCTCTCCTCTCTTTGTTTCTCTCCATGCAGGTCTTTCATAAAGGAAGATATTTGAGTTACCACTATGCAATTATGAAAACAAGGCATAAAGAGGAATCACCTATGACAGAGCCAACTATGACAGTTTTGATTTTTTTTTTTTAACTTTGGGGCAGCAACAGGATTTTCGTGGTGAATTTCAATTAGAAGTTACTTTGGAAAAACCTTTTTTTTTAATTCAGTGAATAGATTTATTTACCAAAAAAAAAAAAAAAAAAAAAAAAAAAGGAGAATTATTTAAGTGGAGAATGGAGCATGAGAAACTAGTTCATCTGGTTTCACCTCTTGTTTAGAGTAAAATCTACCTTGTGTTTGGTTATAACTATCACAGCATCCAGCCTTGATTTGAAACAATCAGGAGATGGATAATCCACCATTTCCTTTGGTAGTTTGTTCCAACAGTTAATCATTCTCACTGTGGCTTATTTCCAATTGGAATTTGTCTGGCTTTTAGCCATTGGTTCTTGTTATTCCTTTCTGTATTAGATTAAAGAGGCCTTTACTACCTTGTATTTTCTTCCTGTGAAGGCACTTATGTACTGTAATCAAACCACCTCTCAATTTTCTTTTTGATAAGCTAAATGGATGGAGCTCTGTAAGTCTTCCACTGAAAAACAGCTCCTTTAGGCCTCAAATAAGTTTTGTGCCTTTTTATCTCACCCTCTCCAATTCTTCAATATGGTTTTTAGAAAGTGAGCACAAGCTGTGTGCAATATCTCTGTCTTGTCCTCTAGAGACCTGGTCTTAGCTGCCCTCATGTGTCTTCTGTTTATTCACCCAACAATTAGATTAACTTTTTTCCATGAAATCAAAACAGAAGCCCATTGAGTTGTGTGCTCACCATGCCATCTGTACCCCTTTTAGAACAGCTTCTGAAGAAAAACAGTGTCCCACATTTCTGTTTTGCTACAAAATGCTACACTTTGAATTCGCTGTATTGCATGCTGGACCCAGAATTCCAATGGACTCAGGGCACTCATTCAACAGGCCAGCCAGCCTCCTCCTCACTTCCAGTTTTAACAGACTTTTTGCTATCCCCAAACTTTAACCACAGAAATATTTCCATAATTATGCCACTCTTCAAAGCACTGAAAGGACCGGGCACTTGGCTGTTTCCTCATTCATGCTCTGATGTACTTTGATTAATGTGTTTGGCCAAAACTCTAATGCTACATTAGAGTTTTTCAGAGTAGAATGTTAGATTCCATACAAAAACTAACATACAGCTAAATGTCGTTTCTTCCTTTAGTTAAGCTTGTGGGACCAGTAAATTTCACTAGCTATACTTCTTCCAATAGTGACACAACACTAGGTGTCTTTCAGTTTCCCAAAATCTTTCAGTATTCTGTATCAGGTCTCTTTGAATCCTTACATATGATCAAGTCCATGAACTAAGAAACTTCTTTATTTTGCCTTTTTTATAATAACTTATAATAACTTCTAATAACTTCTTTATTTGTCCTTCTGAATTACTAATGTAGGACATCCTAATGCATTATTGATTACAACAATGATGATTGATTACATCATTATCTTGATATGTATAAAAACAGCATCAATATTCATTATTAAAATTCAAAATTGTGTCATTAGAAACTAATGATAACGCCCCTTCTCTGCCAAGACTTCTTTCTGGTGAACTTTTAAGGATTTCTTCTCACTGGTTTTCATTTGTTCATCATTTTATACAAGCCTTAGTTCCCAGCATCTTTATTTTCTATACTAAAGTCCATTTGCTACTAATATTTTACATTGGGGTTTTCATGTTTTTCCTCTTACTGCCCTGTTGTAATGGGTGCATTCAGCCAGCCACTAAAATAAAATGGATTTTTCCTTTACTGATGGTCATGGAATCTCAGAGATTTTTTACCTTCTGATAAAACCTGTTCTTGACATTTCGTTCATACTTTTCTACCTATAGTCCAAATCCCCTTTTTTCTTTGTAATGTCAATTTAGCTCTAGAAGAGACACCACCCATCACAATGCAGTACTCTCACTACCATATTAAAATGCAAGTTCATTATTACTAGAATAAATTAGTTTAAAAACATTTTAAGTGTAACTTTAGAGGAGAAGGTTTTTATCCTTGTTCATGACTCTGCACACATGATGTTGAAGACTTCGCTCAAAACATCTTGTAATCATGGTCAATGAGTTGACCAAATGGATTGGGCCACTCTACTCCTGCCAGGTTTTTTATTCATATGTCTTTGAGTTAAACACTTCTGTCACTGCAGTGACAGAATCCATCTTTTTTTCAATGGTCTTTTTTGACTTGTCATGTGGCCAGTAATGTCATCTTTTCCTCTGTCCTACAAAAAGGTAGGAAGCTTTCTACAAATTTATTTTTACTAGAACTAATTGTTTGGTTTAAAAGAAAGCATACTCATTCACAGTTGATGGATGGTGACTCTTGTAGTTTTGCCCACTGCAATTCCCTGTCAGACAGGTAAACATGCTTCTTTGTCTGAACATTTGAAAATTAAAACTCAAATTTTCAAAAGCCTTTACTTATTTCATTCTCCAAAGCTCCATTTTCAGAAATTGTCTTAGCAGTACCAGTGCAAGTCAGTTGGATTTACGTGTATTGGTAATTAGCACACACTGGGGATCGCTTTCATACCTTTATATTTACTGTCCTGAAAGATTTGTGGACTTTTTCTGACTGAGAACCCACTCCATGTCCAACTGCCTCTTTTATACCTGAAGCCTTCCACTTGTGTTTGTATCTACTGAAAGATTAAGATACATCTTTTTTTCTGATGCAAGAAGTTGTTTTATTTTTAAACAAAAGTCCTCTTCAATTTTCAGTGTCCTTGATGAAAAGCATCACCTTTGGATGTAAGGGCTTTCAGTCCACCAGGAATGTGAGTTTTCAGAAGGAAACTCAGGTGAGTTTCCAATGCCAACCAATGCAGTGTTTGCTGGAGCAGACACATAAACTGTCAAATTTGTCATTTGTGTGATGGTGGTACTGGCTCGGACTGAAATCTCAAAGGGCAAGCGTTGGGAAGAGCTATTTGTTCTTTTTGTTTCTGAAGGGATTTGATAACATGTTCCACAACCGTCTTTGCACTGCCAAATAAACCTGAGAAATCACTGTATCATAGATATTCAGTTAAATAGAAATAATTACAGCCCATGCAATTATGTATGTCACACAGGCTTATGTTTGGCCTAGCTAGTGCAAAAACTCTATGCTCAGAAATGTGAACCATATGGAGCATAATACTTTTGTCTCTGCAAGAATTGATTCTGACATCTAACATGGGGTTTTTTTCTAAATCTAACAAGCCTGAACATCCCAGCTTAAATGTTGCATATGATTTGGTTTATAGAAACCCAGTAATATAATTAGAAATGGGCTCAAATCAAAATGATAGAATTTAATATTGCAATACTGCAAACTTGGTAGAAGTTTGGTACTGGGTTTGAACTTTTCAACCTTGGACCCAGCTCTCACTAAACTGTAGTATGTCTGACTTCATTTTATGGGTAAAAATTTGCCCTTGTAAAACCTGCACTCTAATTCTGCCACATACTTAATTTACAGTTGAAATCTGATCACAGTCACCTCTAATTATCTGATTTGCAGCACTACTTATTGCACACAACTTATTTGCAGCCCAGCTTATTACTGAAGGGCAAAAATAGGCTGTAAACCTTACAGATGCAAAATACATATAGCAACATTCAGAAATATGGTAGGATTTGAGCTTTAGAAAACTGTGAGACTAATTTGGAGTTTCACACAGCTTGTTCAATGTCAAAACCTTTTTTTTTTTCTTTAATTTAAAACAACATTTTCTTCAAGGCAGACTTAAATGAAATGCATATTTTTCTCACTGTGGGAAATGCTGAATTAGACACCAAGCTTGGAACTGTCTCCAGAAAATGGACAGGCACAGGTAGCTGGCTTTTGGGCAGGAAGATGAGTCCAATGTTTGTTGTATTTTGATATCAGTCTTCTCAGCATTGCAGAGTTTCTGGCTTTGTTCAATTATTTTTTTCAGTGTCCTTGCTTTCAGTGCAGCATTTGACAACTGTGTGTGCCAGGTGCAGATGGGGACAGAGTAAGTTAGAGTAAGTTTAACTGGGTTGTTCATACTGAGAAGCTCTTTGGTCGTCGCTCCACCCCTCCTACTTTTTTCTTACCACTCTCCCCCTCTCTCCCACATTTGAATTTTTCTGTGCTCAGCTTTTCTTTATTGTTTCTTTGTATTGTGAATGGATTTTTCCCCCTTTCTCTTCAGTTTCACTTAACTGGAACATTAAGTAATCCTGAAGTTCTGCTATGAATTCTGAGCCACTCCAAGTTTTAAGTTAATTCAAGAATGAAACAAACAAGATTGTTTCTTCTCAGACAGGGGATGTGATTTTTTTTTTTAATAGTTTTTCAGGATTATAAAGTACCAGCTCTCCAATTTGAAGATACCGTATTTGACTACTTTTTTAACTTGTAACTTCCCACTAGAAGCACTAAACAAACACATGCTAAACTTCTGCAAGTTCAGTGGTCTTTTGTTAAAGTTAGATTTTAAAATTAGAAGAAATGAAAAGCCTAAGTCTCTCAAATGTGGCAATATAGAAAAGATCGGGCTTTGTACCAGTTTAGACAACTTTTGAGACCCTGAAGAAATGAAAAAATTATAAATCCCAGAGAGGACCAAAAAAGGACAGGTTTCTTTTTTTTTTTACCAGTGTGGTGTGTGCATGTGTGTTCTTGTGATAAAGCTGTGAAGTTTTTGGCTGCCCTTTTCTGGCTTCTGTTGTTTTCTAGGGGCTCAGTGGGATAGATAGTTTGTGCTGTGACAGGACATGCCAACAAATTGCATCACTTCTGCCTCGGTGGCCGAGGACAATGACATGCCATATGCCCATGGCAAGAAATGAATGGGGCTCATTTACACTGGCACTGGGTGCCTTCAGCCCTGTCAGTCTTCAGAGGCTATCCATGGCAAATTGGAAAGTAGCACTGGAGTAGCAGCAGCATGAAGAGATGCAGCCTGAAAAGCTTCCAGCATTCATAACTTTATGGACAACATGCAGCCTTGAAAGGCAAAAAATATCCATGTGACACCCTGGATGCACTTATCCTATCCCTTTGCAATTTAACCTTTTGTTTTCAGAAAGAAATAGAATCACCAGTCCTTTCGTCCTGTGAGTTTTTCACATGCCACTGAAAACCAGAAAATTTAAAAAAAAAATCTTTGAGTAAATTCCAGCTGCAAGAAGAAAACAAAAACACAGTGGGTGTCATGCTTCATGCATTCAAAACAGTTTCTCTGCTCAAATAGACTGCCGCAAAGATTTGCCCCAAAGTTGACCCCGTTGCCTCCAGTTTGCACTCCAGCAACAACAAAACTCATATTTGGCCTCTGACCTTCTTGGCAGCACATCATTTGTTTCCATGTGTTGAAGCAAAGGATGATGGGCAATGATTAAAGAGCAATGGGTCTGTTGGCCTGAGACACTAATGAGGATGAAATGAGAAGGTCAGCGATCATCCTCACATGGCAAACTAGGACATGGAGCTAATCTGTTGTTAATTGTCCTTTACATTTGTTTTAAGGACAGTGGCAGGGATAGGTGGCAGTCATATGTCTCCCTTCTTTATAATCTCTGTAATTAGCATGAGAAATAGAGCTAGGCTTGCCTGGAGAAGCCTGAAATGTGTTTTGCAAGTGGGTTATTTCATTTCATTTCATTTCATTTCATTTCATTTCATTTCATTTCATTTCATTTTTCCATTTGCAACTTGTACAAATCCAGAGTTGGCCAGAAGTGACTGACTGGCAAGTGTGGAGACAGAAATTTGTCCTTGATGTCCCTTTCATACATCTGACAATCTGTAAGATGTGCAGTGTACAGTTCCTTCTCCTGTTCTTCCCACTGGTAAATTTCTGCTTAAATTTGCTGGGGATGATGGTAGGCTGCTTGGATTTTTGTATGTCTTCTCTTCTTCACCTCTGTCATGAGCTAGCTGGCCCAGTACTATTTATCTCAGAGGTATCTAAGTCTGAAGCAGAGCATCTGGTCCTCCTGCACAAACTGTCCTGTAACTTGTCTGCCCTATTGGCCTCAGCTGACGTTAAACTGAGAAGGCAGAGGAGAATACCCTGCTCCCTGAGCCCACCACCACTAATGCACAAGCCTCTCTTGTAAAATCTCGGCAGTCACAAGTTAACAGGGATTACCTAATTAAGTAAGGTATTTCTGATTTCAAAACAAATACATCTTCAAGTTGCTAGTATTCTTCAAAAAACTGGCACTATAAGATATTGAATACAAACATTTTTCCATTACAACTCCATTTGATACGTTCCACTGAAAAAGGGAAGCTAGTGGTTCCTGTCTCCTGTTTTGCTGCTTCTCTCAGAGGAAGAGAAGGCTTATAGTATGTGTTTTACATTTCTTGATGCTCAGTACACAATTCCTCCTTTACTCCATCAGCTGCTAACTGCTCCTGATACCCAACAGCCCTATGTGCTATAACTTGTTTTATCAGCTCTGCTGAGAGAACGTGCATTCCCACTTTCATGGTGGTGTTGTTTTGGTAGAATTCCTAATCTTTATTTTTTAGCCATAAACTCCCCTTGCACGACTAATGATTGTGTTCAGCCTCTCAGAGGGAAACAAATCTGCTAGCCAAATGGCAATCAGCTGGTGAGCTAAAGCCTGAGAGCTTTAAAGTATTTGTCTAGTGAAGAGTTTACTGCAGTGCTAATCATAACACACTCATTAATTACTCATTTGGATTAAGCAGAAGGGTCAGAGGAGCCATCTTGACAATCCATGTCTATCAGTGCCCTTTTCCTGCCAATTAGGACAGAGAGAATTTCAATGGCTGCAGCCTCTGCATTTACACCTCCAGCACCACCTGCCTTTGCCCTTTATCCTGCATTGCACATTAGCCACGACTGACAGCCAGCTCATGGGCTTCAGTCTCAATACAGCACCTTGTCAGGTATGAGCAAAAAATGGATTACAAACCAGAAAAGAATCTGGGCTAGGAACCAGAGAAATGCTCATCTCCACCTCCTTCCTGGGGCTTCTGAAAGGGAGTCTTGAAGTGGCTCTGTTTTTCGGTCAGCCTTTGGTACAATGAGAATGGCCATTGTAATGATGTGATTTGTGGTCGTCAAGGCTAAACAAAAGCAGAATCCCAGATGAAAGGAGATGAACAGCTGTTCTGCTGCTACAGCACACATGGGAGAGGAAGGGTAAGAATGCTGGCAGGGTGAAATGAGGGATTTTGTGTCAGCCGTTTAGGTGTGTGAGTTGAAAAGTGATAGAGCATACCTATCCTTGCCCTTTCCAGACCAAAAAGTGTGTGATTATAGGTGATGACACATTTCAGTCTTGGAGGCTATCACAAAAGTTTCCGTTCAGGCACCTCTTACAGCCCTTTATCAGGAAGTTCAGTTTTCAGCTCTGTCTGGCATGTTCAGAGTCAATGTACTCTTTGCAGCAAAATTATCCTGGATTAGTGGAAGCGTAACTGTTCTTTTTTTCACATAAATTCTTCTTTATGATAAAAATTTTAAGATCTGCTCATAGTCTGGATGAGTCACATTATTAGGAGAAAATAACTGCAATTTTAAGGATTCCCGATCCACCCCTTCTGCACTCCTGCGATATATATACTATGCTCCTCAGCAAAATCTGGTTTCTCTTTGAAATAATATGTTCTCAAGTGATCACAATACTTTATTTAAAAATGTACACAAGACTGATTGATCTCCTCTGTTCGCTGTCATGCTTTTCCCTCATCTTTTCCAGACCTTGAACCTTCAGGGATTTTAGTTGTTTAAAAGCCCACCTCATTGTTTTTTGTTATGCTTCCACAACTCAGTCACCTGAAATATCCAAGCAAGTTAATCCCAGGGTTAAACACAAGGACACTGGCCTGAAGGCATTTCTTGTAAGGAATTCCTTGGCTTCAGAGTTTTTACCCCTTGGACTCTTCTCCTTGCCTCACCAAAGGCTAAGTGTTTTAAAATAAATTTTTCCTTCAGAAGTGAAGAAGTACCTGTGTGATAAAACCACAGCATAAATACAGAGGTCAGTGAAATTCTTTTGGGAAGGGCTCCAAGGGCAAGACTGTTGGATTACCTTAAATTCCATGAGGACTGGTGAAGTTTCAAAAATGCACATATATGCCTGAGAGAGTAACTGTTTTACTACTTTTATCTAAAACTTTGATTCTGAGTTTCAAAGGCCTCCTTCTTGGACACAAAAAAACCCACAGTTAAAAAGCTGCAAAGCCAGATCACCATGTTTTAGAAAGAAACATACTACCAGAAAGTACTTGCAGTATTGATTGCACATTTGTCAAATACACACTTACAGTTCCTTGAAGTGTTTGCAGCAGAACTGTGTTGGTGCCTGTTCCTTCGATGAAAAGAGTGCCAAAATATTTACAGAACTCAGCTAAAATCTGAATAACTGTGATTAAACAACACAGTAAAGATTTTGAAAAGCCACTGATTCAAGAACTGCAACCAGTAAATAAATATATTTTTCAAAATAATAACTTGCCTGTGACTTTTCCAAATAAAGAGAGGTAGATTTTTCTAGTAAATTACTGAGAACGCTACATCTGCCACACTTGCTGTGTCCATTCAAAGCAGTGCTTCCACATGAGGATGTACAATATCTACAAGTTGCACAGAGAAAGTATTGACTGCTTTGTAGTAACTTTTGATAAAGGTAGCTCATAAGCATATTTCCTTCTTCATGAACTCTTCCACTGGTTAATCAACAGAATATCATGTTTAAAATGAAGCCGTGCCTGTTCTGTGCCATACATCTCAGAGGAAATTATGGTTTAACTTCTCTAACCAGAAGCAGAGACATGTATGGAGCACATTAAGTAAGTAATCTGCTTGCTTTTTTAGACATAACTCTATCCTTAAAAATCACACTGCAAAATATTGCTTTTGCACCTCTGTCTGACAAAAGCAGAGTCAAGAACTGTTACACCTTTTTAGCAGGAAATTGAGAGGAACATCATTTGCATGTCTCTGGAGGTTAGACTAGTAATGTTTCCTTAAATTCAGAAGTTGGTTGCTAAATATTGCTACAAATCAGCCTAACATTTTTTGCAAGACATTAGCATTTAGTCCACTTAGAAAAACCTAAAATTCACAAGAACTTGCAGTTTTACTGACTGCATGTCCTGATAGGCTTGGTATGCTGGTAAAGGTAAATTTATCATGTATGAAGTCAAATTAAGTTGTGATCTCCCCCAGATCTTCAAGAAAGTTCCTTTGAGATATGGGGATATATTTTTGTTTGCTGTGGTTTGCGACGCGGATGGATTTTTGTTGCTAGAAAGAAATAGTGACTTGCACATCCGAAGTAGGATGAAGTAGGACTTCTAGGTCCCAGATTCTCAGACACTGCCAACTCAGGAGACATCTGGACTCACAAGGTACTTAGAGAGCTCCTCACCTCCCTGGAGCTCAAGTGTGGGTCCAGGCGATGACAACCTGAGCATCTTGGTACCTGGCTCACACCTTACGACCATCCAGTCACTTGACAGTGCACAAAAGTGGTCCCAGATGTGCAGCTCTTTCCTGGAAGAAAACACTTGACTGTGACTTTCCTCTCACAGGAAGGCCATTCCTTTTTACTCCGCCACACAGTATTTAACCTTGAAAAGTTGAAAGATGTGAACTCAGGCTTTGATGGGACTCAAATCTGTCTCTTACATAGAATAGGTAGGCCTATTCTAGGTGAGAGAGTCTGACAACAACCACATGAGGTAGGTCATATGTTAGAGTATTTAACTGAGATGACACTTTAGTGAAAGCATAGAAGGAGAAATGCATCAGTAGGGAAATACTAAAGTATTCCCTCATCTGCTGCTCACCCAACACTTAGTTATGGTTTTAAATAGAACAACGTAAAGAATATTGTATTTAATTTGAAGATTTTTAAAGGACCAGTTACATGTTCGTCCATCACAACCACACTTTAAAAGAATGAGCCTGCTCTATGCAAACGGCAGATGTAGACAGCTACCTTTAATTAAAGGTTTTGGGCTGGAGACCACAGGAGAGAAAAACATTCCACACAACTTAGGTAGGACTGTTTAAGACATACATTCTTCTGCAGCATTCCATATAGGCTGGCTCCAGGCAGCTCTGTCCTCAATGTATGGATTTTTTAACAATTTGTCTGAGACATTTACTCAGATACATACTCATACAATACATTTATTCTGATGTATTACATAGGCAACCTAAGCATCCAGAAACCTATTGGTAACAGGGAAAATAAATATAACTTGAATCATTCCATAGATAATAATTAATTACCAGAACTAAATAAGTAATTAAGAATAACAGATTCACCTACTCAATAAAATTTAGCAAACTAAAATTACCTCACCAGTATCATTGTCACACATGTAATTGGTGTTTTGGATTCTCTCTTGGTTGTCTTTGTGTGAAACAGCTGCTTAGAGATGTGATGCCATGACTAGGCATCATGAGATGAAACAGAAGGTCTGCATCAGTCTCCCACACCAGTACTGCCAGTGTTCTATGAACACAGGTTTCCACAGGTCTTGAGTTATAGGTTACAAAGAAATTCATCCGAGCACAGCACCAACAGCCCAACTCTTCTGTATTCTTTAGTCTCCACACACTGGTTCACAACTCTCTACCAGTCTAACTGGTGTGACACCCCAGTCTGAGCTCCCTACTTTTGGCACTGCCATGCTCTGACTCCTTGGGTGCCTGTGAGAACCTCATTTTGTGGGAGCAGATTCTAGACTTATTGCCACAGACCAAACTTGTGCCAACAGCAGCTGTTAAATTTGACCCATTATAACTAGATTGACCTCACGTGAATACCTCATTCAAGTAACTCAAGAAAAGCTATTCAACACTTTAAAGGCCAGAGGTTTAATCCCCTTAAGTTGCTCTGGATACATGTACACAGCCAAAAAAGTTTACATACCTGACCTAGAACAGATGGTGTGTATCAATATTATGCAGACTTTCTAGACACTTCATATTTTTTATATTGATGTGCATGTGCATTTTTACTTTTTTAGATGCTAGATGCCTACCAAGTGCTATACATACCAGTGTATGTCTGAGGGAGAAAGAGACAAGGGTCTGTTTTAACTACTTTGTCTAAACATTAAGCTTCCATTGAGGCCATTTAGCAAGTCCTTTCAGCTTAATAAGACTGCTGACTTTCAGTGTCAATAACTCAATAACAGACAGGAGTGCACAGCTAAATATATATCATCTGTTTTTACAGACAGACAGGGCAGGGGCATCAATGCATTTTCAAGTGCTTGTCTTTAGAGCACTTAACCACAATTCCAAAACCATCACTGAAGTCTCTCCAGGAGACTTCATATCCTCTGAAGGCTTCAGAAATACTTTGAATCAATCCTCAAAAGCTGAAATGAGTTGCTTTAGAAGTGTGGTTAAAAATTGCATATTCTGTGCCTTTAGAATATGTAGAAGTGCAAGACTGGTCATCATGTAGTTTTTTGGAAAGCTTTTTAAAGGTAGTTAGTGCAGAGTGCTTTTATTTTCCCATGGCAGGTGTCCCATGTGTCCGGGTGGTGAGAGATATACAGAAAGGAGCACGGGTGAACTCTAGAATAAGAGAATATCTGAACTGCATCCAAAAATAACGTTAATGACATGCTTAAATATTAGGAAACAAAGCTGTAAAAGCAATTTCATTCTCTCAAGCTCTATGTCTCTAACTTAGTGTTCAGACATAAGGAGTATGACCTCTGCCTCTTGTCCCCTTTCTTTGCTGCACGTTGGGTGACTGGCTGTACACTGCTCCCTTATTTTGCACGGTTTTCTTTGCAGAGAGGTGGTGAAAGCAGCACATCGTCCTTCCATCCCTGCACAGAGTCTGGTGGGACATTAATCAGGTCAGCCAATCAGCATGCAGAGATTAGCATAATGTACAGACACACTTAATCAGGTCTACTATACAGTTAATCATGTGTATGCTAATAGTTATGGAGGATTAAGCATTTAGGACACTGGCTTTCTGTTCTGATTGGCTGTGTTTCCTACCTGTTAACTTTCCCTCTCTTATTTTGTTTGGGGCTTTTTTTCACCTGTTTATTCCTCCCACCCAAAGCTGTGACTGCCAAAAGTTTTTCTGTAAGGCTGCCTGGATAATAAAGGATACATTTAAATAATGGGGGAGGGAGGGGACAGATTCAAATGTTGGACTCACAAACTGATTTCAGGCTGATAAAAGAATTATTTTTATGGAAAAAGGCATATGTGACTTTGCTTCCTCAGAAAGTGTTCTGGATCGCCAGAGCTCTTATAGTTTAATCATCAAACTATGTTAATTTCCAAGACAGATTTTGAATTTGTGAACTAGCTTTTATAAACGAAGGACCTGAGTGTATTCACTTTTGGTAATCAAAAGCAGAAGACAGCAATAAGATTATTTGGCTTTTCACAGGAAATTGGGAGAGAGAGAGAACAAGTAGCAGTCAAAAGTAATCCCTCAAGCCACTCTGTAATTGAGTGTTTGCATATAGTCAGGGCTATCTATGCAAGGACTGAAGGATTCAGTGAGAAGGAGGGGTGGAGTGGTGAGGAAAAAGGGTGGGGGCTGAGTGAGAGGCACAGAAAAAATGAGCCTGCCAGTGGTTAATTGAGCATATAGATTCCTAATGTGTCAGACACTACCCTCTCAGATGAAGGATGACACTTTTTAGGACGCATCTTCCTTTGTTACCATTTTAAGACTAATGAAGCCTGCAATTCATAAACCTGATGCTGGGCACTTATCTGCTGCCAGGGCAATCAGTACAGCAGAAGCCTACAACTTTGAGTTTACAGCTTTTAAAAATATGCTTTTTGGGCACATAGCATGGAAAATACAAGCACATAATACTGAGATACCTGTCATGTAGCTAGATTTTAAAACCAGACATTTAATTGTTTCAGAGAACAGTTTTGTATTTTTTCTGGGTTTTTTCTTTTCTTTCTTTAGTGAACCAGGCCTGTTTACTTTTATAGTCTCTACACAGCAAGGCTCCATTATACAAAAGTTGTATTTTTTTTCCCCTGCCTTCAGGTCACTTGTTAATGAGCTGAGCACTGGTAGAGGATGGAAGCGATTACAACGGGATATGGGCAGAGAGATTTCCTTTATGTTTCCACAGAATTATGATAGTGAGCAAGAGAAAGAAGTGATGTTTGTCACTGGTCCACAGAGACACTTCCCTTTGGAGGTCGATCAGAGCACCTTACTACGAGTTGGACAGAATTCGGGTGCCAGAGAAGTGCTGGGACCCACCTCAGACCCTCCTTGTGTAGTCTCTGACCTCCTTAACCTCTGCAGGGCTTCCTTTATGAGCATTCCCAGCCAGATGGTCGAGTCATCAAACCTTTATGAGCACAAAGTCCTTTTATCACTTCACAGTTTCTTCCAGCCTAAAAGCAGTGAGAGTAGACGTGTGAGGAAAAGAAGCTAAAAGGTGTTAAAGATAAAAGCAAGACACAGGGGTGGCTTCTATTGGATTAGTAACTTAGTATGATGTCTATGGTTTTGGTGCTGTCTGTCTGTGTTGATGCTATCTATATGAGTGTGTTTAGACCTTCCAGTAAAAAATGCTTTCTTACACTACTATACAAGCATTTAGATTTTTTTTTTTTTAGCCCCTTCTGTTCTGATTCAGGACATTTTTAATCCATAAATTTTTGGTGGGTTAAAACTGCAGAAGATCACTGCTCTGTTTTTGGAGGGCTGATCTGTAATGGCAAAAAATGTTATCTACCTTCGCTGGCAATAGGTGACTTAAATTACATGAGACCTGAGCCCAGCAAAGTGATCTTGTTAACTTTATGAGAGCTACCCTCTGGTTTCCACCTGAATCTCAGAGTAACAACCTCACTTACAAGGAAGTCAATTTCCAACCATTCCTCCAGCAGGAAAGTTAACTCAGTCACCAATTCCTGGATTTAAGGGTTACACTTTTCTAATTAGAGAACACACACATACACACAGAGAACAGCAAAATGTAAAACTGCAGCATTGCCGAGACATGCTATAACCATCCTTTGATGAACAGCGCTAATTTTAGAATCATTTAAATCAATTCTTATCACTAGCAGGTAAAGTCAAAAATAGAAGACCCATGAATCTGGGTGAGGTCAGACTCCTTTGCAGGTTCAGGTTGATTGCTTTGCAACAAAACCACTGAGATCTGCTAGTTTTTAATGAGCTTGTCTCCGAAGAGGCAAGCTTGTATTTTCACTGCGGATTGCTCTTGAGGGTGTGTTTCACATGTCTGTCTCTGACATTCCCTCTAGACCTTGCTGGTTTCCCACATTAAAAATCATCAGGTAAGTTGATGTTTGTTCACCAAGGTACAATACGACATCTTACACCAAACCTGTGTTAGTAAGAGAAGGGCAACAATCCTTGGATGGTGCTCATATTCTGTTCAATAGATTTCCCTTGAAGAGGATGCAGCATAATAAATAATTCTAGCAAAGTACCTACCCTCTACTCATGAAAAGGGATTTTGACTCAAGGGCCAGTGAAAGTTGTATGTACTGTGGAAATATACTTTGCCACTTTTCTGTAGGAATAGTAGATGTTTAGGTGATACTGAATGTTCTTTAAAAACAAACTTCTCCATAACCACCAGATGTACCTTGTAGAAGTGTTGTTTCCGGAAACTAATACTGGCTGTACAGTTTTGGTACAACTTCTGTTACTCCTCTTTTTTAGATTTGAGAACGTGTAGGTGTTGTGTGTTTAAATATCTTTTGTCTTCTGCTGCATTAGTAAGAAATAAAGGGTTTTGGTCTTCCTGTGATATTCCTAGTAAATAAAGCTGCCCTAGGAAAACTCAGTGTTACATTGTCAAGTTTAGTCTCCTCACCTTCTTGCAGATTGCTTTTTAGGGTTTCTATGAGCACCAGTTTTGAATATGAAACCTGATTAATTCATAGCAAATACATATTCGCAACAGAGTTGCCAAGAAGAAGCACAAATCTAGCAGAAATATTATTCATCTTTAAAATGTAAGTATCTTATTAGAGAGTGTATTTTGCAGTGCTCACCATACTCTAGGCTGGGGTCTTGAAGAAGATGCTAAGAAAATGAAACGTGATATAATTCGAGTAAATGGCTTAAAAACTATAAATTTTGTGTTGAAAGAGTATTTCTCATATAGCTTTATTACAGTCATCTGGACTAAGTTAATTTGTTTGAAAGTTGTATAAATATTTGTAGAATATGAACATGTCCATGCTTACACTTTAGATAGTTGGCATTGTATACCTACTTTTATCTTTTCCTGAGAAATCATCCTCACTTTTCTCCCACCTCCATAACATCTTTCTTTTTTTTTTTTTAAGAAAGTAACTCTCCAGACACACATAATGCAATTTTTTCAAAAACATTAAGCGTGATCCTGACAGAACCTAAGAAATTCAGAGTTAAGTCTAAAACTCTGTCCTTAACTCACCCCGCTGTGCTTAGGTATTATAGCACATATGGTATGAACCCCCCACTGCTCTGAGGCCCTCTGATTAAGTGCTGCAATACTGTACCTAGACACAATGTGGTGACTTAAGGAGAGAATTTCAGCTTTAACCTGAATGTCCTGGTTCATGTGAGACTGTTAATGTTATTAGAACATAAAGTGGGTGGTTTAATACCTTATATATGGTGCTTAAAGTCAGCAGCAGCTGCCAGGGACTGGGTTCTGCATTGGCTTTTGCTAGGGGGAGGGGAAATCAGTTGTTTTCCTTGCAGTAAAAATAGAGCATGAGACCTCTTTCTAAATTAAAAGAAAGTTTATTCATTGTGGATGAGCTACAGGAAAGTAGTGCAATCAGCAAAACAGAAGCAAACTTGGGAGGATAAAGCTGGATTTTTTGATAGTCTGAGCAGACGGCATTTTTGCTATAGTGAAAAAAGACTGAGCTTGTTCTTTGCTCTTTGCACGTGTCTTCTCATATAATGCTGCTTGTCTGCTAACATCTTTTGAGATATCCTTTTTTTTTCTGCATTTGCCAAAATCTTGGGATCCAGACCTCAGACATGTTATGGATGCTACATGTGCGTGCAACAACAGTTTGAAGAAATAGGCTGAAAAAAAACCCAGCAAGTAAAGCCATAAGGATGTAGCCACCAAGGTTTTGATAGCACAGTTTTTAAGTCTGCAGTGTTTACTTGTGCAAACCAAGACCTTATTTCACGAGTAGGTTAATTTTGCTGATTGTTCGCAAAAGAAGATGCTACTCAGTGCTAGATTATTAATGACCAAATTTCACTAACTGAAGATCTGTAAATACAGTTGCAAGTGTTTTCCATAGCAGGAAAGCAAACAGCAGAGCCTACTCCTTACTTGGTAAATAAGAACGATTCAAAAGTGAATGGTTCAAGTAAATAAAAATTCAAATGTGGTTTGATCAGTGTTAGGCTATCAGAGGCATGCAGCTGTCCAAAGCACTTTTGGCTCCTCATCAGGCAAGCTAAGGTACATTTAAGCTGTATCCCAGAAACACAAGGAAAAGGTTTGACAGAACTCTTTTGTTCCTTAGTTTGTACATACAGATTTCCTACATCTTGGCTGGTAGGCTCTAGAGAATTGGGGCACCCTGGCAGCCAGTTGTGTTGGCTTAAGAGACCGAGGGACATCAGCTTAAAGCAAGTGGGTCTTGATGCATTTCAGCATATGGTGACCATGTCCTGAAGTCCTTGTTTAGAATTTACTGTTTGTATGTGTGTGTGTGTCCATCCATAATTTTTTCCCCTGTGTCACCTCCCCCAACTGTTCACTAATACTTCATTTGCAAACAAAGCCTCTGTTGATGAGTGTTTGTTTGCGGGCTGGAGTGGGGGGAAATGTAGAAATTCAAGCTATTTCCCTACTATTCTTTCACTACTTCCACGATCATCTAGGGATAACTTCAAGTTACAGATACTCTTCACACACTCACTCCCTTAGCAAAAAGTTTCACCTTCTACTGCCTTGACTTGCTTCTCCCTGTATTTACTTGATGCACATGTGGGGTGTATGTTTTCCTGCTGAGGTTTTCTGACAGGTGCAGGAATCTTTACTCACACTGATGAAGGGCTCTGAATTTGATTGGGAGTGCAAAAGGTCGTTCTTGTGTGAGAAAGCAACCTTTGTTGCAAAAAACTTGAGGAGCCTAGGTAACTGACAGAAGAAATAAAAAAGTGTATTTGTGTCCTTATTAAAAAGGTGGTTAAATGGATATTTCCAATGATATTAGAAATTTGTGAGTCTCAGAAACATGCGATAACACTGAGGGTGGCTGAGAGGGCAAATAGGATAAGTTTGGTTGACTTTTGCAGCTAATGCTTAGAACTATGATACATAGACACAAAAGAATATGTTCTCCATTTGTCTTTGGGAAATAGTTGCAGAAAGCAAGAAGTTAGAGGGCTGGAGCCTGGAAGGTTTGAGTGGCACCTCTGGGGCTGTAATAGGTTTCTGGCTCACCAATTTACTGCTGCATGACCAGGATCCTTCACACTGAGATAAATTTCATGTTAGGAAGATGAATGGAAATGAAGATCTGTGAAATTATTAGTTTTGCTGTGAGCCTATCAATCATGTGGGCCAATCTTCTGGCCGAGGCCAGGCGTGACCTCTGGGCGGGAGTGTCGCTGGCAGGGCTGCCGCGGTCTGCGGGCAGCAGCCATCCCCCGCTGTCGGCATTATCCCCATCCTGGCAGGGCTGAGATGTGGGCCTGCATTCCTTGTCACTGGGACTCTTATAATTATGACAAATGACTAAATGTGTTATTTTCAGCAAAGCAACGGCAGTCAAAAGGGGTACTTAGGGTTTGTAAGAGGTGATGGCTGGCGTGGCTTTGAAAGCTTTTCCTTTTCTTGACTCAGCGCAGACTGAATCATACATGGCCACCCCACTGGTAGCTGAGCAGCGTGTGAAACCCATTTCACACGTCTATGCTGCCTTACAGCTGCGATGCCCTCTTTTCATCCCTCACAAAACCAAAGCTGGTGGCTGCCGTCTCTTCAAAACAAGCACACAGTTTGGTGGGGGAAACTTTGCTGGCTTTGTTTTAATCAGGATGAATGGGAAATCCCAAACACTGAACTGTATTTTACTGGAGTCTGGGAGGTGGGGGGCAGAGTGAACAAAGAGTGAACAAAGCCCGATAGGAAGTGTAGCCCCAATGGTATTTTTGACACCAGAGCAAGCGTCTCCATCCATAAAGACAATGGAAATAGGAGTAGTAAATTGTACAAGGGTAAAAACACACGCATTTCTGAAAAGTCATTTGAAAAACAAGCCCTGAACACCAGCAACATGTTTAGTGCCTGAATCTTGTAAATAGTCCACAAACTTCCCCTTGCTTTGCTAAATATCTCAAGATTAAACATTCCAGAGACAATTTAAAAAATATATAGGTCAGGCATTTGGAGCTGAGCATGAGAAAAATATTGCTAAATTGCATGAAAGTGTGAGCTAATAGTACAGGGGGGAGGAAGGACTGTAAATGCATGGCTTGTAGCATGAAAAATAAGGATTTAATCAGCTCTTAGACTTAATTTGGTACTTTCCTTGCTTTAAATTGGCACAACAGTATTGCTATGTATATTTACAGATAAGAATCATGTTTCATTTCTTCAGCTAAAATAACATACATACGAATCCTGAAGTAATGATGACTTACAGAATCTGATGTTAAAACACTTGATGCTTCTTTAAACATCAGGAAAACAATGTTCTACTGACTTTTTAATTTTTTTTTTAAAACTTTGCTCAGGACCCCACTGTATTTTGTCCTTTCATGAATAACATTTGGCAACAGAAGTATCATAAGTGAACCTGCCCTCTCCCAGTTTGCTTTGTTGTCACTAGAGGTTGTGCAATTTGGATTGCATGACTTGAACAATGGTAAGTATTTAGGTACTTTTCAGCTTTCAGCAGAGTGATGAAATCTCTAGTGAAAAAATCAGCCTGGTGGACAGTCCTTGTTTCCTGAAAGATTTCTCCCAGCAACAGAGACCAGACAACATAATGACATGTCACGCAGCACAGCAAATGCCCAGCAAGACAATCCAGTTCTTGTACATGCCCTGTCTCATCGTGCTTTGCATCATCCCTTTTTCATGACTTCTCCTGGCTCACCTGAAGAAGAGCAGCTGGGCTCTTGGCATGCTCAGTGCCTTGCACAGCAGTGGCATAGGTACAGCTCTAACTCACATTGCACAGATGTTGGATTCCTAATTCTCCAGTCAGTCAGCAGCAGAGGAGCTGCTGAGGACCCATAGCAGAAGTGACAGAAAAAGAGGGCTGTTTATCCTTTTTCCTACCCCCTGCCTTTGCCTCTTTCTGTTTGGTTATGTGCCCATTTGCAAAGCTGGCCCCCCTGGGCAGAGGGCTTGGATTACAAACAGCTTGACAGTGACACTAATTTCATATGCCTGCCACCTCATCCTGTGCCTGGAAGGTCACCTGTTACCTCTAGCAGTTATGATGGAATATTTCTCCGTTAGCTTATTCGGCTTGTAAGGCATCACTTGGTAATGGGTCCAGTCTGGCTCAACAAAGGTTCAGCCATCCTATTCCACGAGGTAAAATAGAGCCCAGCTAAAAAAATGTTACTTTTACTTATTGGTGCCAGGTTCCAGATAACTCAAATGAAAATACAGACACAGGTTAATACACTTTACTAATAAATTCAGTGTTCTGCCTATGGACTGTACAAGCTGTGTCTGTACATTGACAATAAAAAAAAAATCTAGGCCCAAACTCAAAGACCTTTAAAAAAACCCCAAAATTAACAGGCAAATTTCTTCTGCGTTGATCCCCATGGCAATTGAGGAGGCTGGGGTGGTAGCTCTGTGGCTTTGTGGCCATGTGGTTTTCCGTTATCACATTACTATTGCTAATTTTTATTTACTGGGGTATCTGCTTAACTCTGTTTTTTGAAGGTGAACACTTGGATAATCTTTTTCTTTCCTTCTGCTTTCGTTAAGAAAGCTCAAAGATACTAACACAGAATATAATTATAATATGATATATTAATATAATTATTTCATTTCAGAAGGATCTTGTTTTTCCAAAATTCCTCTTAAATTTTGTGTTTGAATATTCCCAATCTATTTTTGTTTTACTTTTTTCTACATTGTGTTTTTCAATTCTGCATTCATTGTATGCTTTCAGTGTTAGGAGAATCCACCTCATTTTCATTTCTAAATTCTGTGAATTCAAAGCCTTTTTTTGATTTTCACTCCAAAATATAAAAGAGAAGACAAGAAAGAGCAGCTTAAAAGCAGCTCTTTAACCTCCGGAAAGTCCTGGAAATATGCTCACTGACTGCTCCAAAGCCCAATCTCCAGTTTCAGCATGCTCACAATAAATAGGAAGCCTATTAAGTAAATGACAGATAGTTTTGGAGGGTTTTTTCTTTTGCCAGAGTTTACAGCTGTAGCAAACAGTTTGATGCAGCTGTAATTTCTAATTATGACATACTGGGAGTGGAGGAGGTTGTCAGTTTTGCTTGCTCCTCGGTGAGAAACAGAATGATTTCATACTTTGTGCTGCCAACCAATTCATCCTCCTCTATTGTAAAGCTAAGAATAATCATTGCATACTACCTGATAAACAGAGGTGATCAACATTTCAGAATTTCTAGTAATTTGTCATCAACATGACCAACCAACAGCCCACAAAAATAAATACCAGCCAATTTCAAGATATGTATACTCCAATGGTTTTTATTTGGGGAGCTGAACTCAATGAGCTTTATTATAATCTGTTTATGTGATGGCACATTGTTTAAGACAAATATCTCTTTTTCTATGTTCAGCTTCTACCAGACCAGTTATTACAAAGAAAAGATGAGGCAGGGGTTTGGACGTGTTATATGCTTTAAATGGAAACTGAAATTGCTGAAGTGTTTTCAAACCACTTCTTAATTTGGAAGAAGTGATCCTAATGTTTGGAAAGAGATGCTGAAGCAACAACTGTTTTGTTTGCTAGTGCAAACAGATGTGAGGATAAACTATTGAAACTAACAAGTGTATTTAATTCCCTTCAAACATGGAGGGCTAAAGGCTGAAACTATATAAAGGGGACTTCTGAAGTGGACCAGCTGCCCAGCCCTTTTAAGCAGTCTGTACCAGCATCTTCCCCCATTTGTCCTGCTGATTATTGCTTGATTGATGAGCTGGTGTGTGCAAAGTGACCACCTGAAAGTCCTGCAGGCTTTAAGAGCTTGGTCAGTGTGTATTTGACCCTTAGAGGCCATGGATCAAATATCAGGGTTATATGCATTTCAATAACTTTGTTTTGATACTTGAAGGGGAAAAAAATTATTCACACTAGGGGGAACGAAGGAGATTAAATATTTATGCTTGAGAGCATCTCTGAAAGGATCTCAAGTGACTGCTGTCACCAGCCTCCTGGTCAACTTTTCTTAGCTTGAGCCCCTTCGTCTTTTCATCTCAGAAGGGTAAAATATATATTATTGTGAAGAAGAATAGCAGAAAAGCTTTTGTAGCAGACTGTGAAGGGATTTTCCATGAGTGGCCCCTTTTGAGGGAGGAATGGGGGGTTCCTGAGAAATGGTTATTCCACACTGTAACCTGACTCAACAGAACTCCAAGGTGTCCAATAATTACTCAGAAGAGGGCAAAAGTTTCATTTTCTGCAACTTCACACACAGCAGATTAAATAAATTGGTTCCCCCCATGCCTGGAAAAAAAATTATGGGATTAAATTGGGACATTTTAAAGCAGTTTTTATGTAATTGACACTTTTCTCCAAAACAAATCTTTCTCAAATAATTGTTGTGATATAGAAAACAACACAAAGGAAATAAAAAGCTTCATATATGGGTATTACATTCCTTGTGATATGAATAATATCTCACCTGCAAATTTCAAAACATTGGTAGTGTAATTCATATAACCTGAATTTGCTGAAGGATTATCCACATAAATACACTTAGCTTGTATGCTCGCAAATTGCATGAATTCAAGAAGCTCCCTAAATTTATTGAGATTTATTTTTCAAAATTTTGTGCTTGAATATGATCTCAAATCCCAGTGAGGGAAAACGTATGTTTATACAAAAATACTTTTCAGTAGCAGCATACATCTCACTTTAATTCTGTGGAGGCTTTTCTTTGGAGTGATCACATCTTGTGAGCGAGAGTAAAACAGATTGTTACATAAGACATCTAATCTACAGTTTCATATGCATTTTAATATGGTGTGCATGAATGAAAAACCAGTTCACTGTGTAAGAACTGTGAGTAGGTAGATGTTTAACTCACACACATAGGCAGAATTGAGTGAGATAAGAAGCACAAATGTTGCATGCATGACTCCCCTCCTGCGCCTCATTCCCCTCCCTCACTCCACCACCACAAAAAAAACCCAAACAAACAAAACCAGAAACAAACAAACAAACAAAAAACAGCCCCTCAGCAAGCCAGAATTATTCTTGGAAGAAAGCCTTATGCTGGAAGAAAGCTAATGTCATTGGTTACTTGTGGAAATAAAAGTAATGGTGTGGCTGAATTCTGAATTTCATCCCTGTCTATTTTGACTTCAGCACTGTATCTCCCTGTCTGGCTGTGCCAGCTGGCTGGGAAGGGTGGTCCATCTGTATTCAGCACATCACAGAAGTAACTTCTGTGCCAACAATTAACCTGATACTAATTTAGGGAACTGTTTGCAATTTGAGTTGATGGAAGATTCAAAAGCCCACTTGCATCACAGAAAGTATGGATATTTTATTAATTAACCATCCTTCTTGTTTAAAATCAGTGTGGGATAGCCTGAATATGTTTTCTGGGCCTTAAGTCATTTTATGACACTTCTCTGAACTCTTTCAAATTGATCAGCCTACTTTTGAAGTGGATTTAGAAGAATATGCTGGTAATGGCCTGCCAAAATATAAGTAATATCCCTTGCCCAGTTGTGATTAAAGCCTATCTTTTTCACCTCTCTTTTCCTCAGTGTTTTACAATGAGGATTTGCATTTACCACGGGACTCATGCAGCTGAACAGACAATATCTCTATTATAGCCAACAATTGTCTAATATGAGCTCCAGATCTTTTTCAGTATTTTGGTTTTTTCTTCTTCCAAGTTTACTTTTTATTTAAAAACTTGATAGGATTATCTTGCTCCCCAGTGTGCCAAAATTTAGTAAGTCTGTATTGCTAATTCTTGTGATTCCTTAGCCAATTCTTATAAGGCTTTTAGGTAAAATTTCTGCAGAACCTCAAATTTTAAAACGTTTGCTTCTAATTAGAACTTTTTAATACACTTACACAAAGGAAAACAGAAAATATTTGCTCATTTTATAGAATATTATGATATCACTACTTTTTCCCTTTAAAAAAAAAAAAGCATATGCATTTACAATCCAGGATTCTGCCTTTTCTGCACTCAGGTTGCAAAAACTTCCTATCACTTTCTATAACAGTGTATTCCACTGTTGTATCCTATATAACATCAAAATGCTCTGGTGTTCCTACTGTTTCACTCTGTTTCACTTTCCCTCATTCTTTACTGGCACTCTCCTCATTTCTAGTATATTTTTAAATGTTACTTTTTCACTCTTTATTTGATAGGATAATTTTAAATGAAGCAGATTTCCTACAAGATTACAGTACTGTGCAGTTTGAAAAGCCCAGTGTAGGATAATCAGTTTCCAGTTATACTCTCATTACATATCTATTTTCCCTTTGCTATTCTATTTTACTCATAGCTTCTCTCTGTTTCGGCAATTCTCCTTTCTGCAGTACTGCACATACTTCTAGTTTACTGTTACACTTACATCCATGTACACTGTTGGACAGCAATAGATTTTGTACATAGCTCCCTGCAGACTATATTTTTAATATAATATAGGCTTTCCTTGGCCTTTAGGGGTTTGTTTCCTCAGCTTCTTATGATGCATCAACTTACATTAAATTGTGAACTTGCATGACACAATGCATCATAAATGTGAAACTCTTTTAATGACTTTGTTTGTGGTATGATCAATTTGGATAATCCATCTTGAACTGAAAAGGAATGAGTACAGAATGAATTCTTGAGATTATTTAACATTTAAATCAATTTCAAAAAGGGGGTTAGTATACTTTTACATACAAAAATTTAACACAATCCTCCAAGTCAAAGTATTACTGCATGGAATGTGTAATAAATTCACATATAAGAGTCCCAAAACCTGCAGTGTTGCAAAGGAGGTAACTTCGGCTGCTATAAAATTCTGCATGTAGTTACTGAGGTGGATGGCAAGTTATTATGCTTGTCATGAAGTCAAATACAGCAGATCATGTTTGAATTAGACCTTGTAATTGTGGACCTCTGAAGTTTAAAAAATTATTTGTCCTTTAGGCAGTCATGACCTAAAGGCCCAAGTCATACAATGATTTTTAAGCAAACCACTGACTCAGTGCAGACCACCAGGATGTTCACATGGGTTTTGTCATTTCCGTCGTCTGAATTCAGTACATGCCTGTAATGGCAACAAGTGTAGCCTGTTGCAAGCATCTGTGTTATCATCAGTTTAATTACGAATTTGGCTAAGTTAGTTACTGTGTCTGGAAGGAGATGTGTGACCAGACCCCTTACCCTCGTGGAGGGAGAAAATAGATTCACATTGTCACTGCTCCCAGGATAGATTCTAACTTGACCTGTTCCAGTCAATGTATTTTGTCCTTAAAACATACATGCAGGAGGCTATAGCTAGAGGTGTTCAAATGGTGGATATTTTATTAAATTGCTCATATAGGTGATCAAAATCCATTCTTTCTGCAAGACTTCTCACAGATGTCCTCATTGGAGGATCAGCCTTTCCTTTTTCCTACACTAGCATGCTTAGAGATAACTTACATGGCATTTCTCTTGTAGTAAGGATGATTTGAGCATTCTCTCTGTAGTGAACCTCATAATTGCCTATATGTTGTGTAAGCTCAGTCTTTGCCCAACTAATAATCTACAGAAGAGGAAATCATCTCTTTTTTGGGTAGACGTATTCTTGAGCTACTTTGCCATGTGGCTGAGCACTGTGGCCACTGGAGCCAGTGGGCAGAAATAAGGATCTGGTATTGCTGGTGACTGCAGATTTTTTAAATAAGGGTTATGCACGTTTGCAATCAAACAAGAAACCTCAGCCTTAATAAACATGGAGGCCCATGGAAAAGATGCTACATATCCTGCTTTAAATCGCATTCTGAAATTTCTCCTCTTTCTGTGAGGAAATGCAGAAGATATTTTCAACAGTAATGAAATGTACCACTCCCATTGAAATGCATTAGCAACATTGCTCAGCAGTTTTTAGGAGCTGGAAGAGTGACATATCCAACTGAGATTACAGAGAAAATTTCAACTAGCATAGTGTAATCACCCAGGCTGGAGTTTGGAGCTTGACACTCTGAGGCATGCTTCAAGGGCCTTGGGAATGAATGAATCCTCTTTAAACTTAGATTTCATCTGTAAAAGAGAAAACTCCTGCAGGTCTGTCACTCAGATCTGCTGGGAGGAAAGAGGGTCACCTCATGGATCATCATCTCTGCTTCGTACAGCAGCAAGGCTTTCCTTGGCTGTTTAACCAAGGTACTGAGCTTAAACCTACTTAGTGAATGAAATGGTAGGGACATAGGCTGAGGCAGTGTAAAGTACAGTTAAAATCCTCCACATCGCTTCTAAATTGTGTGTAACTGTTTAGAGAAAGGATGAATAAGACAATTCACTGAGCTACAGTAAATGAACTTGAGTAATACCATGGAAGAAATGCTGATTCTCCTGAAGCCAGTAGAAAGACTGAACTGGAGTGGGGTCAAGCAAGGTTGATGACTTCATTTTCAAAGAGGTTTCTTCAGTGCTGTGTATATATACTGTGCAAAGCAATATATGCAGCAGAAAGTGCATTGCTCTTATCTACAGACATTTGTGCCCATGCATGAGGATCTTGAATGTCTGATTTTTTTAACACTAGTTCAAGACAATAGCTTTGAATTTCCCTTAATATTCCCAGTAAGCTGTGGGCTACAGACAAAAGGAACCAATCTGTCTCCAGATTTTTTCGGGGGATAAATCTTTTCTACTGTGCTGTTGTGCAGAAATCCTCTGAAAAGAATGAGTGGGAATATTTGTCTGTTTGCTTGGAGCAGGTTTTGTGTTGAGTTTGGGGGGGGGAGGGGTTAAATTTTATTTTACATACAATGGCATATTTATTGAGAAACACATGTTGACACCTTTAGAGATATAACATATGAGTATAAGCCAATACTCCTGTCAGGTAGGACCCGTAGTGCTAGGATCCTTCTTACCACTCTCTTTCATTCCTTACATGGCTCAGGAATACAGAGGGATATACGCAAGCTGAGTCTGCCCGTGGGATCTGTGTCCTGTTGAATTGTGCTGGGAAAAATATACATTTATTACTTTAGATAACCCAACTTACATCAAGTGAATGACCTGGGCTCAAGTAGTGGCGCTGGTTTTTGAGGCACTACTCTTAGTATGTATCATGCAAGAAAACTGCAGTGCTCCTAATTCTGTGATCCTGCTGTCATTTGAAAGGTGTCTGCAACTGAAGCTTACTTGGCTTTTTTTGTGCTAACCACTCTAAAAGCATGTATTGAATGGTATCTGCTGCATTGTGCATTGCAACATGAGGTATCAGATCTAGTTTGGATATAATTATATTTGAATGGCAATTTTGTCTGGATTAGTTTATCCACCTGAGAAGTTCTTTGTTCAGAGTTGTCACAAGCACTCCTCTCTAAGACTATATTGAATCATCCATACGCACCTAAATAGTCTGTGTCCTATGAGGCCCTTGTCCCAGTATGTCCTCCAAGTATGAGAAAGTTCTACCTTAGTTTCGTTGTCTGATGGTGCGTTAAGATGTTTTCACAAAAAAAATCATGTCTGATAAATTTTTTGAGAGAGATGTGAACTACAATGCAACAAAAACTAGCAACTGCTGGTCATGTACAGTATCTTTTAATCTGTCCCATGCTTTTTAACCTCAGGAAAAGACCTGAGGACCCAAACCAAAGAAGAGTTTTTCTTGTTCTAAGAAAATCTTAATGTTTGTGCTTGATTTTCTTTGTAATTAAACACCAGCTTAGACGGCAAGTTATATACATACCTATGCGCTTTTTATCAAGTCTTAAGTACTGGGTGGCACTATGCTACACATTTGTGTAAATGAATGTTAAGGCTTCTTCTGTGTAATTGTAACCTTTCAACTCATACTTGTTTACAGCCATTAATTCCATTTATGTGTCTGTGTTGTAATTATACATCATCGCATACCTGAGACCACCATGCACCATGATCTGTTACCATTCGTGACTGGAAAATCTCCTCTAAACTCACTGGCTGGATTTATTTCAGTTGCCTGAGATCTGCTGTTGTGTGTACAAACCAAAATGTTTATAGGCCTTGTAGGAGTGGAACACTGGATGTGTGTCACTTATTTGTTTCATCAAGTTTCAAACTAGAAAAATTTGACAAACCTGCTAAATTGAAGTGAGTGAAAGCTTCAGCCTTCCTGCATGATTCTTTTGTGAACAGAGGCTTTTAAACAGTTTGCAATGTAATCACGGCAGTAGCAGAAAGTCTTCTGGATTAAAAAATAAAACAAAAAGGAATAAAAATGCTAAATACTTGAGCAGAAAGTAAGCTTCCCCTAAGTGCGAAGTAAATGATTTAGTGGTGTTCTCTTCACGTTAAATGAGGCAAGAGATCACAAACTAAAAAACACTTAAATATGATTTTAAAATTAATTGTGCTTCACCCCCATAATAGTATTTAAATTGCATTTAAATTGGTTATGCATGCATTGGGTTTGTTACATAGTAAAAGCATTCTTGTTCAGAATCGAAGTGGAGCTAGGCTTCATTTGTGAGATACACTCAGTGCCATCACCGGGTTCAAAGCAGATCTCATAGAAAAAAGTGCCACCAGAATCAGGAGTATATAGTATGGTAACTGCTATGTAAGGAATGTTAATTCTATTGTGCCAAACACTCTTTTTGTTTGTTCGTTTGTTTGTTTGTTTGTTTGCTATGATGCATTATTGCTGTAGCTATTGAAAAATAATCACATTAGTGAAATCTTTGCTGAAGCAAAATCTTTGTTTCAGTCCATGATCATACTGAGAGCACTGAAATAGTTCATGGAAATCCACAGTTTCGAAGTAATGCCAGCCATCATTACAGTGGTCTCTGTTTGGCGAAGAGGCAGCCCCAGCTATCCACTGGCACAGCTGTTGTTTCCTTCTGCGACAGAGATACTCCAGCTATTTGCCTCACTACTTTTTCACTAATGAAGGTGAAAGTCCTGATGCGGAGGCAGGGATGCAGATTCTGTCAACAACTGCAGTACAGATTGTGGTAGATTGAGTGGAAGAGGGTGAATGTTAAGGGATATACCAATGGTGTATACTACCTGAGGTGCTGTATTACCAAACTGGTCACTATCATTCAGCACTCAGGACTGTAGGATGAAGTAGACACAGACTAATTGTCACTAAGTCACTAACTCTGGTGTGCCTACTGCAATAGGCCCCTGAACTTCTGCCTCTAGTAATAATAGCACACCATGTATCACATGCTCTGCATTAGAATGTTTAATATCAGACACAAATTCATTTTTCTATAAAAGAAGTTTAAATAGTTGACCAATAGTAACGACAACTTTAAAAGTATCTCTTTTAAAAGTATCTTTAAAAGTAGCATTGGCTAGGCTTTCTCTCTTGTCTAATCTACACAGAAACTGTTGATTTTATCTAAAAAATCAAGTCTATGGTTTTGGTCCTGCAATAAATCTTCATTGATGATCTGCAATGAAGGACCATCATGTATTCAAAAGTTTGGATTTCAGGCGTTTGTGTTGCGTTCTTTGTGTAAGCAAATATTTAATTCAAATTAAGTCTTCCCTCACACCCAGTATGACTGCCATATGACCTTGGGGATGCCAAAAATGCATGCCATGTACTGAAAGGGTCTGTTTCTGGGCATACACAACTTTAGATATATTGACAACTTCAGATGTGTGCATGTTTCTCTGTTGTGTGGGACTGATGAGGATACACAAGATGGGCATTGTACCACAGGGCTTGGCCCAGAAGACATTCTTGCTGGACTAGAAAAGAGAAAAAAGAGAAAGGGTGTCAACTTTTTCTTCTCTAATTAAATAACTCTCACTGCACAGTGTAGAAGAGAGGGAAGTTCAGTTTCTTAACCTGCAATTCTTTATGTTTCAGGTAAAGATACTAATATGTGAATTAAAGACTGGCTTAGGTGCCCTCTGCAGATGTTTCAAAACTTGATTGTTTTCTACACTTGTAGATTTTGTGGTCTGCAAATGCCTACACCTTTCACCTTCCATGCCTAAATACTTTAGAAATTGTCTCTAAAACACAGCTTTTTCCCTGGACGTTCCAGTTAGCTTTAGGGTGGTTTTTACAGATTATGATGATAGCTGCCTGTGCAATATCAGGAGAGGTGGCCAGGGCCTTGACACATAGGTGCTCAATTGGTATTTATAGTTGCTCATGTGCGAAGTTAAGAGCTTGAAAACTCTTTTTCTGAAGGTCTGTCTATCCATTGCACCTTCTCAGCTCTATCTCAGACCTGAACCCTTTTGTATATGCAAGGTGGGATTTCCCACATACCTCTTGCTGTAGGGAGGGCACAAACTCATCAACTAAAAATGAAGCCTGGAATGAGGAAACCTGTTCGCTCCTATATCTGCGCATTGTCTTGTGATCCCTCCCTGTGATCTTTCCCTCCAGGGTCTTTGTGTGCAGGAAGTACCTCCAAGTGTTAATTATGATTGATTTGCTATGCTTTTAGGTGACTGTTATATCATCCTTTGCCCTCAATGACCTTTCTGAGACCACTCAGTGGAGCACCTTCTATACATTTATGTAGAAGAAGGACAGTACTAATGATTGTTGCAAAATTGGCCACAGTCACTGTTTTTTCTTGCAAAAATCAGTCTCAATTAACTGAAATTGACTGTGAAGCCTATATCTGGATTAAACAAATGGTAATTTCAAGGAATTTTACTTGAAGGGCTAAATAATGCAAATATATTATATATATATACCTAATTTCTGATATAAAGGACGAGAAATGTTTATGTGACTTATGTGACCTGTGTTCCCTTTCAAAAGAAAGAAAAAGCATTAAAATATGGAGTGATTAGTTTATGTCATGTAAAACATGTAATATTTGAAGCAAGGTGGCAGGGAAGGGTGGCATTGTCTTCAGTACGACTGAAAAGGGCTGAGAACATATGATCTTGATTTTTCAGCAAATGGGTGACAATAATCAGGCTGTTCAGAAAATAAAAATGAAACACCACTGAGTATGAGATATTGGTAACAAGAAACCAGCATTTTAGCTCTTTATCTTGCTCATAGCACTGATTTCCAATATTGATTGAGAAACCTGTTTTGATGCTCTGTTTTCTTCCTTACTTTCCAGACAAAGAAGGAATTATTTTTTAGAAAAGGAGCTCTGAATATATTGAATTTTACAATGCAGTCACAAAACTTCTAGGTTTGTCTTGATGTAGCTTGCTGAACCTTGGTAGGTCTTGCTTGGTGGCGCTCTGTATCTGTCCTTCCTTCATTCAGAGTGCTTACTTTATAAATGCATTTCTGAGTATTAAAAAAGTACAAGTCCATACCTCTTAGTCTTCAATCAGGCTGCTGGCTGCTTCTTTTTACCAATAGTATGTTATATTTATTGCTATTATGGCTTTAATCAGTATATTGTATAGATGATGATGATCATTATCATCATATTCATTGTTGTTATTCTTGGGGTTTTTTTAGTTGTTCTTATTAGTAGTAATAGTATTAGTGTTAGTATTAGTATTTGGTTTGTTGTCAAGGCAGCATCTACCTCCCAAAATACCCTACAGAAATTACTGTCATAAATTATTCCTTAATAATAGCAGTAAGATTGACAGGACTTTTGCTGCCTTAATATAAGCACAGATAAACAATTAGCATATTCTGTACAGAAAAGGCTGTAGTCAAAATAAAGGCATGATAACTCTATTAATTACTGGTTTAGCTATATGTTAGTACATCTGCTGTTGATCCAGATTTTAGCATTAGAATTCAGTCTTTAGCAGACTATAGTATCTTGAAAAAATGATGTGTCTCACAGAGGCTCTGGAATTTTTACATCCCATTTCTTGCTCATTTTGCACTTCTAGAATGTTGCATAGAAGTGATGAGATTCTTCAGCTTTGCAGTTTTGCCTTCAAATATATATAAACTATTTACATGAAGGTGAAGTGCTTTTGAACAAAGCTTAATCTCACATAGAAGATTTTTTACCCCAGTGAGAAAGCCAGAGTTTAAGAAATTCCTGTCTCCCAGATCTCAGTCTTCAGTCACTTGTTCCCCTTCTTGTAAAACAGTTACAAATTCTTTGCAGTAAGGATGATCGTAAGGATGACGTTTGTGAGATGCACTGTGTACAGAAATTGCCTCTTGTTTCTTTGAGTGTACTTTGCATCCTCTAGATATTGACTATTATAATAATTTCTCTTTTTCCCTTTTTGTTTAGGATCTAAGCCAACGCCTTCCAGGAGAATAACTGCAAACTTCTGAAGGAATAGATTTTCCTTATATTAGTTCTGAATTTTTCTTCCACTCCCTCGGTTTTCAACCCTTTTGATTCATACAGGCTTCTGTAGCAATCCTGTAGAAATTAAGATATAGATGGGGGAAAAAAGGATACTGGTAAATTTGAGCACATGTCCTTGGAAGGCCTTATGGCAGGTCAGTAATACGAGGAAAAATACCATGATCTAAATCTTAATTCCTGTGGATCTAGACAAAAGGAACTTGCATTTGTACCCAAAAGGCAAGCTTTGGTTACCATAAAGGCACTGTACTTCCCATAACACTGAAAAAAAAAAAGTGTACATGTGGGGAAAAACAACAGTAAAAGAGCAAAATCCAAAGGAAAAAAAAAAAAAAGAAAGGATGTGTTATGACCTGAGAAGATTAAAGACTAATATGGACCCAGGTCTGTCTCCTCCTGGCAGCAGAAGTGTGCCTGACAGTATTTTGGCTACTGGTATTGGTCATGGTACCTTGCAAAGGTCAAACAAGTGGGTCTTGTCATCTTCCCTGGGCCATGAAGAATTGCAGCAGCACACTGGGGAAATCAGTTGTGGATTCAGGCAGACAGGCAGACATGCAGCCATTTCTGAAATCTACTTCAGATACAGGGATATAATTCAGATATTTGCTAAAGGTAAAGGCAGATTTTCTGTCTCAACCCATGGATCTAAGTTTCACTTATATTACACAGGTTGTCAGGAATGGATGCAATGGTCTAAGGTACCCTACATGAATTTACCTCCACTGAAAAATAAAACTTTTTTTTTTTTTAGAAAGCAGTTATGGATACTTCCAGATAGAAACAAAAAACAAGGAAGCTATAAAGATTTGAATGTGGGCTTTACCATCTCATGGGGTACCAAATCTAACAGTTTTTCCTCAGGCAAAACTTCCATTTAAGTTGCTGGGAGCTTTGCCTAAGTAAACACTAAATATGGTCTGCAGGATTTGACTCTTAAGTTTATGTTTGTTGCTGGTTTCCAATGAATGGGTTTTGCTGAGATACATCACTATCTAGCAATTTAATTCATTTACAGAAAAGTGTAGATTCCACCAAATAAGCTGTTTTCAGGCAGGTTATTTTTTTTTCTATAGTCTTTGTTTGCCCTTAATAGGCAGGCTATCTCTTGCATTACTAAACAGATCAGACTCCAGGAGTACTCTCACGGGAGAGCAGAGCAGAGCGTTGCAGCCCCTGATAGCAAAATTCCCAGCCTCTCTCTGTCCCCTCCCTTTCTCCCCTAGGTTAAGCAGCTGTAAAAAAGCTTAAACCATTTCAGTGAGGCAGACCTGCAGCAGGACCACACCGTACCTGATGAATCTGTCAGTCTCCTTGCACAACTGTTTCCAAAGACTGTCACTATATTGCTGGGCTTGAACAGCAGTCTTGCTGGACTGTCTTTGCACACTTTCTACCTTAAAAAAAAAGGCCTATAAAGGTCAGAGCAAGGACACTTCTGCAGCAGGCTACTCAGCTCAGCCTGGGAAGTTACCTTATTACTTCTCTCTTTTTACCTTGTCATTTAAAAGCAGAGAGAACTTTATACCCTATCAGAGAAAATATCTCCAGTGAATATACCTGAAGTAGATGCACTGACAGGTATCAGGTTGGGAAAGAATCTGCAGCTTGACAAGATCCTTCCTGGAGCTGATGCTTGATCCACTCATATTTATTGCTGGGAACCATCATCTTTCCAACAGCTGCCCAGCCTTTGCCTTTGGGCAATATGAACCCGCTTTCAGGAACTATTTTTATTATTATTTATTATTATTCCTATAGTGCCATAAGTGTGCGTGATGCTTTCCAGACTAATTAAGAAGACAGTTCCCTGCTCCAAGCAATTTGCAATCTCCTTTGAACAATAGTTTACTGCTATTGCCCTCCAAGCCAAGCTCTAGTTGTATAATTATAGATAGATGGAGAGATAGAAGATGCACAAACACATATGGAGATTGCACCACAAGAAACAGAGAGAACAAGGTAATTGATTTGGTCTGACTGATTCTTTTCTGAGGAATATACAGGTATAAATCTGCTTGTGAAAAATAAACACTTCCCTAACAGGGAACATTTGGGCCAGCACTGTACATCAAGTAAATAAAAGTAATCCTCTAGAAATCAGTAGGGCACAGAGTTACAGAAATTGAGAATTTGCCCTTTCGATGGAAATATTTGTGACAATGCTGCTTTGCTGCAGGTTAGGGGGTGTGTGTAGGGGTAAGGGGGTGTGTGTATGTGTGTGTGTGCGGTGGAGGGGGTTTCCGTGGTTTTGGGGCTTCTTTTGGCAAAGGGAGTGGGGTGTCTGGAGTCTTTAGGTAAACACCAAAGGTGGATGGATAATTTTCCACAGAACAAGTTTCCAGCTTAAAAACAAAAACACACCAAGAGAATTCCTCCTCCCCACCCCACCCCCGCCAAACACTACAGCTAATCTTATTTGCATTAGAGATCGCTTTTGTTCTACCTGAGGAGGAAGCAAGTTTGTCTGAGAGCCACACTTTAATACTTTCATCTCAAAATAGAAGATTTACAGGTATGGACCCAAACCAGTGTCGACTGCCTACTAGTTTAATGCAAATTAGGAGATGAATGCTCATGGGAACAATACAGAAATGCTTCCACATGACTTCCTCCCACTGAATTGCTGATATAAGGCCCCTCTACAGGGTATAATACTGACAGCAGGGAAGTTTCCCCTAGCCTCCCCCCATCCTTCCTTCTGAATAAAGTTATTAAAGTAGATCAGACTAATTAACAGTAGCTTATCCCTATTGATTGAACCAATCCCTGTTGTGGAGGTGCTATAAGAACGCCTCTACTTTGTAGTGAAAAACCTGTGTCAGGGAGGACAGTATAGTTGGTTGTTTACTGATTGGTCTTGAGGATTTTTTCCATTATTCTTTATGTTTCATGGGCATGTTGAAGCCATATGTGAAGGTATACATGCACATAGACCTATCCTTTGCTGAATCATTTTTAGTTAATGTCTGGATGTAGCAGGGGGAAGTATAAAAGTAAATAACAGCCCTTACAATGGCTCTACATGCTTTTCTTTCTTAGTCTTGAATATTTAAAATTGCTAGCATAAAATCATCTAATGATTTAGTTTAACTAATATATTCTATGTAAAATATACGTAGAATATGGGGAATATTAGGAGAAAGCAAAATTTTTTTTTTTAAAGAAAACCAATCTTAACATTTTAATTGAATTTATTCTAATACCACTACAATAATAATCTAATTGCTTTAGGCAACATACATCTCTACAGTCTGCTTGTAAGTCTGTATTGGTTATAAATTTACACTATATTATTGCAGCTTACAGTACTGGCTGTAGGATGATACAAATAGCTGTATATTTTCTCAACCAAAAGCTTATTGTGGAACAAAAGAGGAAAACCAATCTGCTTAATGGCATACTAGACTTTTTTCCTCTTTCAAACAGTATCACTAAACTACTTGGATGCTGGAGTATTTTAGCATTTGGGTAATGTAAAACCTCCTTTCTCATCTGAGTTCAATAGTGTAGCTAAATAGATACTCAAGGACTAAAAAAAAAAAAAAGCAAAACAGCAAAAACAATCAAGAAACCAAACCAAACCAAAAAACACCAAGCTTGTTTGTTACAACTTGTCATTCAATTTACCAACCAGAATCAAAACATGATATTATTTGTTTTTTCCTACTTTTTTCTGGCTGCCATATTTCAGCATGAAAATAGCATTTTGATACTCCTTAAATAATAGATTAAAATAATAGTTAATAATCAGTAATAAAGAAATAATAATTTTTTTCTTATTTTTTTTTACTATTTTTATTTATAACTAATCAAAATGCTGTTGCTATCTGAGACATGAACAACCTGACTCATAGAAATGGCCATTCAAATTGCAGTCAACTCTCCTACCACCGTTATTTAATGCAATAAACACTGAAGTCAACAGGGTTTGGAGGCTGTTGTTGTCTTAAGGATGTTTTTATGTTTGATGGGTGGAATTCACAAGCAAAATGCACTCAGAGTGACAATGAAAAGCTGCCTCTGCTTCATAAGGATTGAGTTTCCAGGCAAGAGCTACTTCTGAGCTGGAAAGCTGTGTGCATCAGCCCTGTGTGTATGCAGGAGATCACCCGGGGACTGCCTGAAAAAGACCAAAATTCAGATACACTCTTAAGTAGTGATAATGAGCCCTGAAGACTGATGATACTGGTGCAAGGAAGTTCACATCCTGTCTCTGGGGTCTGCACAGTTCCACTCTGGGAAAGGATCCTACCATACTGCCCACACCAGGTTAGGGAGGGCTAACAGCTAGCTAGGGTAGCTTTTTATCATGGGGCTACCCAGCACGCATTTTGCAGCAAGATTATAAGCTATTTGTTAACTTATGGTTCTTTCACTACTTCATTAGTTGCACATTGTACTGTGGGAAAATGGTTCTGATGCTCAGAACCCACAGGAGACAGAATGAGTCTGTGGGGTTTTCCCAGCAGCTGGGCATCATAGGCTGAAATCTGGTGTGGCAGGCAAACACACAAGAGAAGGGTGTCCATATAGCAAGGTAAACAAAAAAAAAATTCACAAATTTAGCGTTTTGCCTAATGAATGATACAATTAATTGTGGGGATTTATAAGTTTGAATGCATGCCTTTTTCAGTATTCACATTAGATCAGACCCTTCTAAAAAAGGGATTTAATAAGTTTCTAACAGCACGTAGTCAGAAGGGCTACACAAGTCCAGAGATGTCAAACACAAACTGTTCTTATCTAGATCCCATCCTGGAGTATATGCCAGGTACTCTGAACATGGTGTTTGCTGCTGTCTGCTTGGAAAGTCTTGAAGCAGCAAAGTGCTGGCTAAAAATTTGAAGCCATGCATTATTAAAGCCTGCCAAGTCTGACCACACTGCATTGCTCTGCTGGTTTTGCTGTCACTGCTGCTTTATTAAATTTTGTTGTATTATTGAAGCATTTAACAACAGACTGTGCTAGAAGCTTGTGTTGTATATGGAGCACAAAATGAGGCCAGTCTCTTGGTGATCCTCTTCTAGTATCGCATTAAGCATCTGACTAACTTTTCTCACACGTAGCTCTTCCTTTTGTCCTCATCCCAAGGGGAATATAATCTGTCTAATCCAATGTTTGCCTTATAAAAAGTTCTGTCTATAGTCAGCCTGTAAACTAAGAATCATCTTTAAAAAATTGATCCCTTAACAGTTCAGTTCAACCATCTGAGCAGGCTCATGTTCAAACTGTAGAGGCTGCCTACTGCAGATGAGGTCTGGATTTAGACAAAAACATGCCTTTCAAAACCTATACATCTCTGATACAATTTCTCCCTCTTCAGCCAAATATGTGAGTCTCTTTCAAAACTATCAAGGCCTCTGCCTAGTAGCAGGAGAACTGGTCATCCTTTGGTTTCATGATCACCTTCTTTGTACAAAGGAACAAAGAAATAAACCGAACAAAGGTCATTCATTTGTAAAGAAACCAAAATAACCAAAAAGAGGGAAATTAATAGGCCAGAACATCATTGTTGGAAAGAAAGAACAGCAGCAGCCAAGCAAGGAATGTGTGGACCACACGGCCAGCCAAAGAGATACTGTAAAAAAAAAAAGTCATTCATTTGAGCCTTTACTAGAAGGAAACTTAGGTACTGCAAATTTTGCACAGCCTTATGCTTCCTGTTGAACATTTTAAATGGTTTGAAAGGCATAGCAGACACCTTTGCTTGGATTCATAAATAGGCTCCCACCTCATATTAAAGGCCTGAGTTTAATTTGTTTAATATTCCCACCACTAACGATGCCTATTTAAGACATCCTTTTAAAAGTTTGTAACATTAATTTAATGGAAAAATGCCAATACCGCTCTAAGAACTCTATTAGATTTTCTCCCTGTTAAATTAATGTTACTAACTTTTAATGGATGTTGTAATTAGATGTTATTATTAACGGGAATATTACCCAAATTAAAATCAGACCCCGAGAGAGAGAGACAACTTAGGTTTACAAGTGCATTAAGCATTAGTATCTGGACATTATACACACAAACTGGTGGAGCCAGATGGCCTTCTCTTTGTTTTTCCCCTGTAACCTGCTACAGAACCAGGCACACATAGTTTTGTTAGCACATAATGTCTGCAAGAACAGCACAACTATTAATGCACCCACTTACAAAAGGAAGTGATGGTTTCTCCACCAGCTCTGGAGTAGGAAAGGGGAGCTCCATCTCCCAATTTCACACTCAATTTAAAGGGTCACTCTCAAATCGGCCTGATTGGGTTCGGCAGCTTGAAATTGATTGTTTTAGTTGTAAAGCTTGCCTGCCTTCCTAGACAATTTAAAAAAAAAAAAAAAAAAAGAAGAAAAGAAAAAGGAAAAAAATAGACTGCTAAGCTACTAGCTTATTATGAGCTGGAGATCAGTGCGAGAAGGAATGTTGTGAATTTAAAGCTACTGAATCCAGGCTATTTAGGGCACGGGGAAAATGACAAAAGTGCTGTTATTCATGCAAGGTGAGAGAGACAGTCTTTCCTTTTTCTGTTCCACATTTATGGTTCTGGTCCACTTCACCTGCAAAATTTCTGCCATATGCTCCTACCATGTATGTATGGGTTAGGAACTGGGTCTCAGCTAAGGAGAAACAGGACAACTTTTAGGAAAAGCTCCCAGTTATCTCCAAAGCATCCTCCTGCCAGTTTTAAAGTAATTTTTCTTGTATTTCTGTGATGTCAATGGGCCCTACATCACCACGTAGAAAAGTTCAAAACATATAATACAAATCTTTCAAAGAACTGAAAAGTGAAGTTGCAGACCTTGAGCATTTCCTGTCAGTGATGTGGTGCTCCCTTTGCACTGCTGATTCTTTTCTCCTGTCAGTTCTGCAGAAGGATTGGTTTTCCTAATTTCAGCTCCAGTGGATATGTCTGCGTACTGATTTGAAGGCAAACCAGCAGAGGAATTAACTCCACATAAATATCTTTTGAGAGATTCCAAGTCAGAACTACAATTTAATAGGAAAATTAAAATAAAGGCAATAGTAGAGAAACACTGGCTTAAACTGACAAAGAATACTACCCGATAACCTGTTGGTCAGGGTGGTGGTAGCAGTCCGATTATACGGTGACTGCAGTCCCATGGGAGTGATAGATGGGGTCTTGTCGAAGCAGTGATCCTGTAGAAAAGGTCTGGTCCTTCTCTGGAGATCCAGTGGTGGTTATCGAGAGATCCTGCCCTCTGGGAATCCAGTGGTGGTCCTCTTGTGATATTCCAACCCTTAGATTGTATACAGTTCCTCCCTCAGTGGTGGGCATCTCGCAGTGAGATGATGTAATTCTGTGAGTGATGCTTCGAGACATTGATGGCCCATTAGTGGAGATGGCCCCCCACAAGGTGGCTGCTGCTTCCCCAGAAGGAGTTATCAGGGCTGAGTCATGGAGAAGATAAAGAACACTTTTTCCACCCATTTTAACAGTTTATGTAGATAGTAGTAGAATATGTGCTTTTGGTTCCACCTTACATTGTAACCCACGACAGCCTGTGAGACAGAAGGCCCAAATTTCAATGAACAAATAAGAAGTGTTGATTTTTCTTAGCATTTTGAGTGCTCGCTAGACCTACATAGGGGCAGCAGTTATTATTTTGGAGTGTCCTGCTTCTGGCTCAGAGCTGAATCTACCAGAATAAATATAAAGATAATTGGTTATTTTCCTTCATAACTGATTATTGACAAAATATAGTATTTTCTTTCCACAGTGTGAAAGGATTGTATGTTTTAAGTGTGGAGGGGGGGAAGCCAGGAATAAGGATTTCCTCCTTCTGTTTGGGTTGGGCTTTTATCTTTTCTTGGCTCCACCACCTTGTTCTTTCAGTGAATAAAACAGAGAATATGTAGTAGCAGAAAATGGAGAAGCAGTATATGAACAACTCACTCTCCCTCGTGAAAGAGATTTTACTTTTAGATTACTTATTCTTTCCTTTAAAAAAAAAAAAGTGATTGTTAGGAGCAAATTTCCTAGTTAAATCAGAAGGACGAAAAATTCCAGTTCCAGTAAAAGAGCTTGTGTCAAAGAAAGTGTAATTACATCATAGACATCCTGTCAGAAAAAGAAATACCTATGTCATCTCACCCAGGAGCTCCTCAGAACTTGCCATTGTAAGCCTGGCAGCCATTTTAGTGCTAAACCATGACCCTTAGCTCCCTCTCCCCTCCACATCACTTCCATATCACAAAAACATTTCCCTTTTACAGTAATCAGCATCTTCCCCTGGCAGACTTTAGAAGTACATACTGATGCTGTCCTGCAGTGGCCTTGAAAACAGGTGACAAGGCTGAAACTTTTTTAAGCAGCAAGAAATTCTGAGCAAAAATTTCACAGACAGCAGCAGTTTCCACAGCTCCTTGACCACTAGCACTGCCAAATGCCCACAGACATAAATACACTTCGTGCAAATAGGAGTGTGTTTCAGAAAAGGGATTGCATCTTTAGTCAAGTTCTAAAGCCAAAATCAAAGCAAAAAATTATAGTAGTCTTATCACCATTGTATGACTTTCATAGTAAATGGCATGCTCTTGCAGTTTCATAATAAGGTTATCCATGGATATCAACAAGAAAAATTTATTTTAATCTTCTGTGGTTTTTCCATATTATTATTTTAGTCATAGCTATTAAATATATCACTAAACAGATGTAAATTGAACAGCATTCAGAAACCAGCCTGGAGCGATAAATCAGGTCTTTTTCGCATAATTTTTAACTTTCATCTCTCAAGTTTCTGGGGTTTTTTCTGCGACTAGTATGCCAAAGGATTCTTCAAATGCCAAATACTCTGTACCCATAAATGTTCAATAGGCAAAGTGCCTCTGCATTCACATCATGGGCTTTATCTTTGCTGCTGCAGTGTTTTGGCTTTCTATCATTGGAAAGCTGGTAGTTGTGAGAGCAAAATATGATGGCTGTTTGGAGGAATGGGATAGTAATATTCTTATTATGAAAATAATAATATTATTATGTGAATATTAAACAATATATTATTATATAAAATATAAGCTTTGCCCTCCATAAACTGTGCATACTTTGGAAGGTGCAGGGAGTATGAGAGAATGAATGAAAGCATCCCCCATTCCTACGACATTTCTGACTTTGAGTATAAACTAGAAAATCCTATGCTGTGGTAGTAGATTGGTTTGAAACAGATAAGTTTTTCATTGGTCTTTCATCCTTTCTGTTACAGGATATCAATTCTTAGTTGGGTTTTTTTCCGTCCTTACATTATATCTGATCAAACTGCTCCACGGGTGTTCACACCCAAGTCTGTAGGCTGGATGCAGATTGTTGGAGGCACTGCATGCTCCGTGTACTCCTCCTGTGTTTCTTCAAAAGCTTCCTAGGCACTGTGATGGAATGGGTTCTGTGCTATACAACATTTTCAGAAGAGCATTCCATACAGTATCTTTTAGGATGTGTGGTCTTCCCCCACCTGAGGGAAGACCAAATGTGTATCTGTCATACAAGGAAAAGGTGGTGGGTTTCCCCATTGCACAGCAGCTGTGCTTCCATCCACGTAATAGGAGTGTAGACACAGATACCAGATCCCCCTGGGCAAAAGCAGCAGGGATATGTGTGCCATGATAACCTGTCTGAAATGCAGGTATGCCCTTGTGATGGACACCTGGCACACGAACTGCAGCCACTTGGCTGTTTGCTGTGTGATGAATGAGTATGCCACAGTGTGATTATGATATACTTGTCAAGAGGGTCCTTACTGTCTGTTGGACATCTCTCAACTTTGCAAGTTTGCACTAATTATAATGTGAATGCAGGCTGCTTTTTCTTCCCTTCTACACCTTACAGGGGAATATAAAACCAGAAAGTGATGGAAATGGGAAAAATCTCACAATGAGGGGGCTTCCGCTCTTTTTACCTTTGCCTCCAAATGACAAGCTGTCTACAAATCTTTTGCCTTGTTTTTTACTTCCTCTAGCTATCTATCCCCAAAGTGAAGAGAGAAAGATTTATGTGGGTTTTAAAGCGAACCTAGATAAATTTCTTTAAACTGGGTAACCTCTGACCTTACCTCATCTTATCCCTTCCCCTTTCACTCAAAGCCCGATTCCTCTTGACTGGAATGAAGGTAAGTTCACCTCCTCAGTTAATTAAGTCTGTTAATATTATGTGACATTAGATTGCAAGTAAAATGCACAAAGATCAAAAAGGAGCCAGTCAGCATGGGTGTAGAAATCAGTGTGATTGGAACATCCCCCTCGTTTGACTCAGGCTCGGAAGGCGTGGGAGGAGGTGATTTCTCAGAAGTGATGCTGTGCAGACCCCTTTCACTGCATTCTCCATTCACACGGATTCAGTGAGAGGACATGTGCAGGGCTTCAGAGCTGCCTAATGGACTACCAGGCATTCCCTGCCAAGGGTGAGCAGCTAACAGCTACAGCTCAGAGAACACAGGGGATATCATCCAAGGCACAGCAGCATGAGCCAAAGCTAATAAATGCACCAATATCTGAAGAGGATACCATGTCACTGATGCTCCAACTCGATCATAACTCAAAAAAAAAGAAAATTACTAGTGAACAGTCTTACTTTGAACTCACAGCATTCTTGGAGAATTCAGATATTGGGAAGAGGAAAATCTCCCCATTTCCTCTAAATTACCATTTAAAAAAACCCATATACAACAGAAAACCATACATGCAGGTAAAAATCCCTGAACTCAAGGGACTCTGGGATGCTGAATTGTTGGTCTTCATGGGATAGACCTTAGCTTTTCAGCCATCTTGTTTTTTCCCTGTCACTGAAACTAAAAGGTTAAATTTTTTTGTTGAATCTTGTGTCTTCCAGTTTTGTGCTCATTCATGCATACACAAATCAGGAATTTTGTGAGGAAGACCAGGAGCCAGAAAAGTTAGCTTTGATCCACTTTGAAGCTCTTGTGCTTCTGTTAGAGCTGGCATTTATAGTGCCTGAAAGAATTCCATTTTTTTACTGTAAAGCTGATGAGTGAAATCACAAGCCCATCGGGGCAGCATATCAACAAATCTGGGTAACCAGTGAAGAGTTCAATGCTGCTGTGCTGTATTGACTGCTCTGCTCACTATAGGTGACAACCACGGAGTCCGAGAATGCAAGAACATGTCTTCTCCTGCCAAGGACCGGCTGACACCCATGGAGGCACAGAATGGGAAAGGCTGCATGCACCAAAAGGGAGGAAGTTTATAAAAAGATTTTTGTTTTCATTCATGCTGTGACCTAAGTAACGTCCCAGTTTAAACATTAAACTCGAGGTCATTAAATTGTCACAGTGATTTCTAGTTTAAAACTTAATCGTAAAATAAGAGTTAAGAAGGCATGAAAAGGCTCATTAATTGATATGATGAAGCTTGCTGAAATGTAACCCTTTCCATACTTTATATAGCTAGAGACACTGATTTTTAGTTATGTTGTTGAAACTGCATGCATCATTTAAGCCCGTGACCAATCCACATCATACCTTAAAGATGAGACTACATGAAAAATGTATTTCCAATAAAGTAAAATATCAAGGGCTTGATTCCTCTTCTGCTAAAAATAAAGATATTTTGTGAAATTATGGTTTGTACCTAGAGAATGTAGGAGAGACAGGTGGTTTTGTGGTGCTCATTGAGCTGCAATCTGATGCCTGCAACAGTTGAATTACACAAGACAATTGATCATGTCTCAAACATTGCTTTAAAACAGGCATGATTTAAGCCAAGGCCAACATAAACTCTTCACACTCTTGTTATATTACTGCAGTCTCAGTTTTAAAGAAAATGAATTACTTGATTTCATTTTAATTAAAAATCAGAATGCTGCATCATTCCAGAGCTAGTAAAATTCATTCCAATTTTTGACTGAAAGTAATAATTTGTATTGTCTTTGGGTTTTAATCTCCTTCTGAGCGTGATGTTTTTATGTCCATCTTAGTACAGACACTTTCAACCAGCTTGGTTGAATTAATGATCCTGATACACAAAACACAGTATATATAAGCTATCTCATATTTAAAGGAAAATGGCTGATAACAAAAACTCAACCGCAACCTGTTTTTCCTTAGAACAATCGTTTTGAAAACTGGAGATTGCCAAAGGAAATGAGCTGCAGTATTGGCCTTGTTAGCCCCTATCACTCTCCTCGTAATTACCCTTTCTGTCCCAGAGTATTGAAAGTTTTGTTGAGAAATATCTGTATTCCAAATGAATCACTCACCTCAGTCTCAAATAGCCTGTAGGACAGTGGCATCCCAGATGAGTGAGGGTCTATGCCTTTGCTATTTGAGAAAGAGATGGTAACTCTCAGCATGTCTGTACCCTGCACTCAACAGTTTGTGATGTACATTGCCAATGTAGGATAAAATCACCACTTTTTTTTTTTTATTCCTCCTTCATGCTGCTCATACCAATGATTCACAAGCAAAAGTTGCACTTACGGGCTGGTCTTTAGTTGGTTTTTATTACTTGGCATCCAGTGCTGTGAAGGAAAAACAATGCCAGATCAGAAATTCAAAGGGAAGCAGGTAAATCATTGAGGGTTTTTTCTCATTCTGGTGAATTATTTGGACTGGTGGGAAGAGCTTTATTCAGAAAATTTCTTGATTGTCTTCTGCAAGTTCAAGTTTATAATGAGCAAATGCTCCAAAACTTAAAGTGCCCTTTTAAATTAGAAAGAGAGTACAGTGGTAATACCTCATTATTGCTTCTCAATATTTGTATAAAGGCAGTCAAGTATTTACTTCTTGCACATTATTCTATCATCTGAATATCAAACTGTAGTGTCTGCAAATACTGAAGTCCTACTATATTCTTATTAGAAAAGAGGGAGATTCTTTTTCCTACTTGTAAGGAAGCAAAAAGTCATCACTGTAAGCAATGGGAATAATGTATATTAATAAAAAATGTATAGTCAGACACCAATTCACATATCTTTTTTTTCTAATATGTCCACTAATGCTTTAAACATTATTAGAAGAACAGCTACAAAATGGTGCATTTGAGAGTCAAAATTATTTCAAATCACTCTAGGTAAGGCTGAAATAAAGTCGTCTTTCCCTTCTAATGTAATGAGGGCTTGATTGCACCAACAAGGTTTAGGATTCTCTCTCTCGAATTAAAAAATTTCTAAAAAGCTGCTAAAAGAAAAGAAAATACTTAAAATGAAGGGATTTATGGATTCACTTTGCTATGCTATGGTATTATTTTGCCTATACTTAGTTTCATCATACCGCGAGCAAAATTTATATGCCAGATTGCTTTGTTTCTGTGCATGCAGTATAGACAAACTGGTAAATAACTACTGGATTATTATAGTGTATTGACAACAGATAAAATGGGAAATAATTCTTTTACATTTCAAGTGAACCTTGAAGTGGCATCTGTATAGTTAATAGCAACATCTAAACTCCAGAATAAATGTTAATCAAGAAATGGACATATTAATTATTAGCTATGAAAGAAGACATAACAAAAATTAAAATATGCTGATGGAAAATGTATCTAACACTGGTATACGCCACCTGTGTTGCACACTTATGAGACCAAGATTAACAATGCGCTGGAATACACTTGAAACTAAGTTGGAAATAACGATTTATTTCAGCCCATAATTGAGCTGGACCTTTGCAGAAAGTGTTGGACCCTTCTTAATTCTCTTCAAAATTTCTCATTTCACCAAAGAATTGCACTGTGATGGAAACCAGTGAACTGTCTCTTCAGCAGAAGTATTTTCTAAGTGTAAAGCAATTTATTGAATATAAGCTTTTCAGATGTTCATTAGCTTTATTGTATCTTCCTGCTTATAATTTTCCCAAGTTTGCAGATTTCAAAATGGAAACTACATTTTGTGTCACATTACTAGCAGTTTTGTGCACAAACACAGTGAATTAACTGTTTTGCTATAAATCAATTTAATGGTTTTCACTATAAATGTAATTGGTATTTTTTTAACAGTAACTAACACTTTATAATACAGTATTTCTATATATAGGAAACAGTTCTAGGGACTTAATTACACAGTGACAGAGACTGTTATGTTCTCACTGTGTAATTTTAGAAATTGTTTTTAACAATACAGAGCAGTTGAAATTTGTCAATTGAGGAGTGACAAAAAATGTTTTTGACTGTAAATGCAGTACTTAAATTGTTGTTTTACCAGTAGACTTGTCACCTTAGTACAGTTGGATGTCAAAAAAAAAAGTTTAAAACTGTAAATTTAACCATTAAATCTAATGGCAAAATTAATATTGGTTAGCACTTGTTACAAATTTTTTTTGTGGAATGGAAGAGGAATGAAAAATTAGACGATGACATAAAAAATTAACATTTAAATAGTATTTTGGGAGTTGCCTTAAGTGTATCACAATTAACACCAATGCAAATATTGCCATGAAAATTATATGATTTTACATCAGAGAATTATTTAAAAGAAAATCTTAATATTTAAGATCCCACACAGAGACCAGTAGAGTTCCTTCTTGTGTCTAAAAATATGGTTAAAGTTAAAAGCATTTATAAAAAATTGTATTACCCCCTACAAATTCAATTGCAACACTGATTTTGGTGAATAAATCATTATTCACTTGCATGTGTAAAATCTTGGATTGTAACCAAAGAAGGAAAAGCACTCAGGAGGCTGCTACAGAAGTAAACACGAAGCAGCCCTCATTTTCTCTTAAGACCTCTTACATCCAACAGTGCTTCAAGCACCGTATCACTTTGTACTGCAGTGATGTTCAGGCAAACCGTGAGCCATGGGCATATGCTTACACCAGTTATGGCTCATCAACATCAAATATCAGACTTGGGAGGCTTAGGTAAACCAAAGCTTCCAAGTACAGAAAAAAAAATGCCTGTGGATCTTCTGGCTGGGAAAATCCCTGTTGCTTCATAAGGAAAAGTGATGATTGCTGATTTTGCACAAAACAGTCTGGTGAGTTCCTGAGCCTCTCACTGTGCCAAGCACAGCACGCCAGTGTTTGTTGGAAATGCGTCAGGGAGAGGTGTAAAGGAAAACATGTGGCACTAAATATACTCAAGAGTGCTTGCTGACTGAAGGTGGAAAAAGCAAAGCACCATTTGAAGTGAGATGAGTGCAGAGGAAAGGCAGAACTAAACACAACCTGCTGTCTTCCTTGCTCCCAAGTAAATGTGGGACTGCAACTCCGTTTCTACACACTGCATTATTCTGATCATTTACACTTATAACACAGTCCCTCTAATCTGCAGACACTGCCATTGCTTACCTAACTCTCAGCCAGGGTGTCATAAGTGAGGTGGCATGTCTCTGCTATGTCCCAGGACATATGTCCATTGCAACGCCATCCAGCATGGACAGGGGACCTTAAAGGCTGCCATAAAAATTATACAGTTTATTGCTCAGTGCTAGAGATCAGATTTTGCAATAATGGGGAAAATTCGATCCACTCTACCTTATCTGTCTACATCAGTGGTCAATTCCTACACAAGTAAATCCAGCATTGCCACTTTTGCCAAAGCTGCACAGGAATTAGTCTGGTCTGTGTTAAGAGAACGGTCCATAGCCATGACATTTGGATCCAGTGAGAGCAGTGCCTTCAAACAGAGGGTTAAACTGAGGGTTATGCTAGCCTGTACTCTCTTAAATGAACACAAAAAAATGTCTGAGGGCCAAAATTTGCTGCCAACTACACATAAACAACTCCAACTGACTTCAATAGGGGTTTCCTGTGTGTATCTAGGAGCAGATTTTAGAGCTAAGAGTATGCATCAAAGTCTAAATAGCAAATGTTAGTGAATTGACATTCTGTTTATTCATTATTTTCAGATGTCGATAGTGGTTTCTCTGTCTAATATAAAATGATTTGGTTGTCACATTTTTAATGAAGGTTTTTAATTACTCTTGATATACAGTATTGTACTGGTTGTTTAGCACAGTTGTTTTTGTGCATTTAACCAAATCCCCTGTCTATAAGAAAACCTGCCTAGCTCAGGGTTTTGGTCAAACACAGCCTTTGTCATTGCTTTTGTACAGATGGTGCTTTCAACCTTTAACAGAAATAAGGAAAAGGAGGACCTATATTAGACTTGTGTATAGATAGAGGAAAAATGGACTTTGTTTTATTGGAAGACCCATCTTTAGTTGTCTTTTGGTAAGAGTAAGTATGACTGTACTGAAGTACTATATGAGTCACTACCTAGCATTTTGTGGAGGGTGTTGCTGTTTTTAAAAATTATAAGCAGAAGGGCTAAGTTTTGTCACAAAAAGAGGGGGTCTGTGGCTCACAGTGACTTTGGAATGGGGAGTTTGCATCAGTCCTTTTGTTGCTCTAAAAGCCCGTGTTTGATTCCATGGAAATGAAGAAGTAAAGCCCGGAAATCGCGGTACCCTCAGATCTCACCCATCCTAGGGCAGGCCCATGAGCTCTCAGGTCAGGCTTCCTGCATGCATTTCACCTGGATCACTGCTGAGCAGGGCACAGATGGTTTCAGAAGGACATCCAAATATAGGAGACATTTGCGTATCCACAAACTGCTGTGGGCCTGAGGAATGAATCACATTTGTGGGCATTTAATTTCAAACATTTAATGTTTAAGCAGGGAGCAGCACGGTCGGAACAAGCTCTGAGAAGGTACAGAATGGAGAGGGGCAGGAGAGGACACCATCATCACTTCTGCCCCCACCTATGACCACACAGAAAGGCTCCAACTTCTTCAGCCTTGATCATTTTAAGAGCCACCTGTCTTCATGGTCCAGGTCCAAAAGAATGGAGTGACACATCCATTCCCAAAGCCAAAATATGAGGAATGTCGGTCTCTCAGTGGCTACATGAAACAAGCAGCAAGTGACTTTTGGAAAATGAAAATAATTGCCTTTTTTTTTTTTTATTCAAATGTACATATGTACAAAGAACGAATGCATGCATGTAAATACGCATACATGCATATGTTATAGAAAAAAATTAAAGTAATGTGCAATTTGCAAGGGCTAGAAGGCAACTTGACACCTTTACTGGTGGCTAGTTTCTTACAGCCTTAATAACATACCTCAAATATTAATCAGCTTTTATATTTCAAATTCTAGTTCTCTTTAATTGCCTTAATACAGAAAGTCTCCTACTTTGGTATTGTTGAAGGGCTCACATGTAACAAAAATAAGCACATTAAATAAATAAATAAATAAACCCAATCTCCTAGGTACTAATTTGCCATGGATTGTATTTAAGTCCTCATCCATTATGTGAATTAGAAGTGAAACAAACACTGGCATCAATACTCTATTGCAGCCAGACCAGCCTGAGATCCAAGTGAGTGTGTGTCCTGGACAGTTTGTATTGATGCTGTCCTGGGTATCACGCTCATCAATAATGGAAATAATTGCATTTTAATAATTAAAAAACCCCCATCATTTTCACAGAGGTAGAAATGATGACTTTGTTCCCTCCCTGCAGTTTATCTACCTTCTAATGACAGGAATGATTCACTGAGCAGCTCATTTATGAACACACAAATGCACACAAAGAAATCTGCTTTTATTCAGGTGAAAGAGTATCAAATGTCGCTTAAATATCAACTTAGCAATACACTGCATCAGGAGCTTTGAAATGAAAGGTGAAATTTATGGAAGAATAGCCACTGCCCTCCTGGCCCTAATTTGGTTACTGTCCTGATAATGGGTCAAGACAAGTTATGAAAACTCTTATTCTGATTATTTTGCTTTGAACTTTTTTTGATTAATTTGGCATTCCAACACAAATATCTTTTTTAAATGGGGTTGCTTAATAATGCAATAATGTCTTGCTGAATACAGAGTCTGTACAGCATTTTAATGTGGATCTGGATAAAAGATTTTTCTGTTAGTTCTCAAGATCTTTTGGTTTTGTACTTCTTAGTTCTTTATTAGTTCTCCCTCTCTCTCTCTCTGTCTCTTTTATTTTTCTTAATTCTTTTATGCACACTGTGGACAGAACAATCTTGAATCTGTTTTGTAGACTTTGGTCTGTCTTGTGTAAAACTAACAAAATCATGATAGAAACATGGTCATAATCTAGACCTAAGTTATCTTCTCACTAGGTTTTTTTTCTGCTAGACAAACATTGACAGTATTTCATCCAGACTGTGGCCTCTATCTGGGATTTTGCGAACCAAGAATATCCCAAACCTATATAGTCAAATGTCTTGGAGACCCAAATTCCTGGAAGTGAAAAATAAATAAATCAATAGAAATGAAACAATACTATCATAAAATTCACATTACTCTATGGAGACTTGCTTATGTTGATTTGAGAAACTGCATAATGAGGAGTGAGTGGATTGCCTCTGCAGTAGCCAGTGTAGTTTAGATTCTTGCTTTTGCTCTCTCCTTTTTCACTACAGCCCTGATTCAAACTGATGTGCTTAAGATAATGCTCAACAAAAAATAAGCATGAAAATCAAAATTAATCAGACACCAACTTTAGAAGCTTATGACTCTCTTCTTTCATACTGCCAGTAGTATCTGAATAAATGTACAATGAAAAGTCCTTTAAAAATATGTGCTAAAATTTCCCACTGAAATGGCAGGTTTTGAGATGTCTGTTGCTTTTTCACACACTTGCAGACAAGTATATGTTTTATAAAATATTTATATTATTTATATTATTTATCTATTTATTTATATTATTTCACTACAATTCAAAAATTTTATGGTGGGTCTATCCTAAAGATAACTTGGTTTCTATCTCTTGCAAAAGCGAACTCAAAAAGCCTATATTCTTACTAGATCCAACAAACAGAAATAATCTGCACACATGCCCTAGCTAAGTGGATACATAAATGTTTTAGTACCTCAGGTCTTTAAAAACATATGCCTCTGGACCATTTGCAATTGGTATTTATTTGCAATTTTGTAAACGTCCATATAACAATAATGCATTAAGAAAAACATTACATATGTATAAAAAAAAATAAGCTGCTCCTTTGTGTTAGANGCACACTGTGGACAGAACAATCTTGAATCTGTTTTGTAGACTTTGGTCTGTCTTGTGTAAAACTAACAAAATCATGATAGAAACATGGTCATAATCTAGACCTAAGTTATCTTCTCACTAGGTTTTTTTTCTGCTAGACAAACATTGACAGTATTTCATCCAGACTGTGGCCTCTATCTGGGATTTTGCGAACCAAGAATATCCCAAACCTATATAGTCAAATGTCTTGGAGACCCAAATTCCTGGAAGTGAAAAATAAATAAATCAATAGAAATGAAACAATACTATCATAAAATTCACATTACTCTATGGAGACTTGCTTATGTTGATTTGAGAAACTGCATAATGAGGAGTGAGTGGATTGCCTCTGCAGTAGCCAGTGTAGTTTAGATTCTTGCTTTTGCTCTCTCCTTTTTCACTACAGCCCTGATTCAAACTGATGTGCTTAAGATAATGCTCAACAAAAAATAAGCATGAAAATCAAAATTAATCAGACACCAACTTTAGAAGCTTATGACTCTCTTCTTTCATACTGCCAGTAGTATCTGAATAAATGTACAATGAAAAGTCCTTTAAAAATATGTGCTAAAATTTCCCACTGAAATGGCAGGTTTTGAGATGTCTGTTGCTTTTTCACACACTTGCAGACAAGTATATGTTTTATAAAATATTTATATTATTTATATTATTTATCTATTTATTTATATTATTTCACTACAATTCAAAAATTTTATGGTGGGTCTATCCTAAAGATAACTTGGTTTCTATCTCTTGCAAAAGCGAACTCAAAAAGCCTATATTCTTACTAGATCCAACAAACAGAAATAATCTGCACACATGCCCTAGCTAAGTGGATACATAAATGTTTTAGTACCTCAGGTCTTTAAAAACATATGCCTCTGGACCATTTGCAATTGGTATTTATTTGCAATTTTGTAAACGTCCATATAACAATAATGCATTAAGAAAAACATTACATATGTATAAAAAAAAATAAGCTGCTCCTTTGTGTTAGAACTTTTTTTTGTTAGATGCAAAAGCAAAATATAGGTGAACAAAGCCTATTCATCTAGATTGCTATAAAGCCTATGCTGTGGCTGTATAATCTGTACTAAAATTTCAAGTAGGCAGTTAAGATTTTAAATCCTTATTGAGATTAAAATTAGGAGTACCAGATATCAACATAAATATTCACTCACAAGCAAAGGATATTCTCTCTCTGAGCAAAGGATGTCCTTCCATTATGCCAAAATGAATAACCTAAACCCTTTTTTGTTTCTTTACACTCGCTGTTTAGCTTTGTGTCATACCTATTTCTTTCCTTAAAGCTACTTAGCAGATTAATTCAGCAGAAATAAGCGCCTTATTGTTGATTATATAAATGATTCAGGATGTTTGACATATTTAATTTGACAGAATGGCACAAATTGCAGCCTGACCCTGCGCTTTGCTAGTCCATATGAACCAGGACCACCTCTAGGATCATTAAAAGTTCAGTTAATTCAGTAGCACTTTGCACTGGAGAGTTTCACTGCAATGATTAGGTTTTCAAAGATAGCAGCAGGCCCTGCCCTCCCAGCTCAGCTTCTCTTTCAGATTGTAGTGAAAGTGAACAAATAGAGAGGGGGGGAAAAATGAAAATACCTGAAGAGAATAAAGAACAAGGGTGATGGGGTAAGATGGATTACTTGAATTTTCCACCAATCACTGAACAACACATTGGCTAAAGCATTGATTGATGAAGTATTTAAGTCGTCAATCTCACATCACAAGCCTTTTTACAAATGGCTGCAGAAAGGGGCTGACAGCTAGGTGGTATCAATGGAAGTTGGCTTTGCTACAAAATATAAGAAAGACCTCTAGTCCACAATTTGCTCTCTCACAAGACGTTCAATAACCACTTTCGACGGCCACTTTGCCAGCAAATGTTTCACTTAAAATGTCGGTATTCTTTACTCAGGACTGCTGTCCACCTCTGAATTTATAGGCCTTTACCATGGGAAGATTTACTTTCCTTTAGTTTTCGGTCAGATTATTTTTCCCCCATGTAGACTGCTTTTCAATTTACATGGAGGTTTTCTTGGTGGGTACTTTTTTTCTTTTTTTCCTATTCTTTAAAAGAATTGCAAACAGTTGTTGTCTCTTCAGATATGTTTTAAAACAGTATATCAGTCATTGCCAGAAATCTGTGTTTGATTGAGAAATCAGCTTGTTCTGGCTTTTTATTTCATTCCACTCCTACACTTTTCTTGTTCATCGACATTAACCTAAAAATAAATGACTGCACAGGACTTTAGTTTAGTATCTGCAGAAGTTGTTGCTGCAGAGACTTCTTGGTTAGCATCAGCATCACACTATTTGTTCCCTGAATTCCCCTCTTTCAGAGGAATATGATAAATGTAAGGGGTAGCTCATATCAAGGGAAAGACAGACAAGCAATTCAGATTCTATGAAGGGAAAAGAAAGAAAAAAAAAAGCTAACAAAAGAGAGTATATACCCCAGCATGAAAGAGCATCTTGATTTCAAGTTTTCTTTCAGGAGTCGTTAATATTTTATGAGACCACACAGAGTGTTCCTCCAGTGACATTTTTCTAAATAATGTAATGTGCAGTAAAGTATCAGACAAAGGGGAGGAGGAGGAAAATCGCCTTGTTTAGATTAAAAAGAAAGAAAGAAAAAAAAGCATTTGAAGCCAAGCATTCTCAAGGTTGGCTGGTGTCTGACTCCAGAGCCCCAACCTTTTGTAGGGTCAATACTTATCAGGGGAATGGTGCCCAAGAAAAAGGAGAATATTCCAAGTTTTTTGTTCTTTTCTTTTCCATTTTACTTGTTTTCCTTTCTTTTTTTCATTTTTTTTTTTATTCCTTTAGAGAACATAAGTATGTTCTACAAGCTCACTAGGCTCCTCACTCTGTATCAATAAAAAGTGATGGGACAGGGAATATATACACTAAAATACAAAGAGCACATTGCCTGCTATTTTCTTCTTTCCTGACCCTCTCATAGATGGGAGCTTTTCTTGGAAGAAAATTTTGATCTAAAGCTCTGGGTACAAGCACTCTTAGAGCTTCAGAAAATCTGTGGGTAACTTATAGAACAGGTCCAGGATTTCATAGATCTGTCTCTCAGCACTGCAGTAGTTGACAATAACCCAAAAGCCCTACTGTAGGCCAAACTGAACCAACTGAACCAAGACTGCTGTTAAAAAGGAGAGCCCAAACTACCAAGATTACTCAAGTTTTAATGTTTTGGGTCACACATCTTCCTGGTCTGTTTCGGGGCTTTCACTCAGAAGTTGTTACAGGCTTTCATTGTGAAAGTGAGTGATAATTCCTCAGTTACAGCATTTTACTTTGCAAAAAGCAACAGGGTAAAAGCATTCATGTAAGAGTTGAATTGTCAGGTTAGTAATTTGATGGCTTGTAATTTCCCAATCAGTGTTAGCTCATGTTTATCAGAGGTCTTGGTGATCTATCTTGGTCTCTTAGAACATTAAATTTTAGAAGAAAAAAATTAAATATTCTGGAGTTTTTTTATTACTTTCACCCTTCCAACCCTAATGGGCCTTCTGAAGGTATCCTTCCTACAGTCTGTGCTTATATGTACAGAGAAGCCTTGACACAAATTCTTTGACATCTGCACAATATAAGAAATATATGGTATTATTATACAGTATGAATTAGCGTAGAGCTACTTACTAAATAATATTGTTTATAAAAGACTTACTTGAGAATATACTAAAACCTAGGTGACTGGAAATTGAAAAAGTAACCATCAAAAAGCACAACTTATGTAATACAAGATTGAAAAATTAGGTTTACTTTTGTTTTAAATATGCAAGAGTCTAAATTCCATTGAATTGTGGTTGATAAGCAAAACCACTCAGCAGCAAATTGTATGTGCTCCCCTCCCCCTGAACTATTTAGACAGACACAAGTTAGTGGGCACCACTCTTGTACAAACCTACTGTATGGGACCAAAGTGAATATCATGTACTGTAACAGGAATGTGTGAAGTGAATCAGGCAACTTGCACAAAGCTGCAACTAAATTTATTGTATTAAATAAGAATCCAGCATGCCACTGCAGTTTATGTGAGCAGTTAAAATGGTTTGCCTCTTCCCGTTACATGACAATGTAATCAAGGGGATAAATCACCAGCTGGCAGAAATCCTACATTTGAAATATCTCACATGTTTCCTATGGCACAGCAGAAATCTTCCTGGGAAAACAGAAGGCTGAGGAAGTTGATAAAGGGCATTTGTGTAACTGCTGTTGCTGAGGTTTGTACCCAAGTTAGGAGTTAAATTGCACAAGCCTTGATCATTCAAACAGACAAAATACATGTAATCTGATCCCAAGGTATGCAGTGATATTGCATCTGATATAGCAATTACATAATTACACCCCACTCATGCAAACATGCATATGCTTATCTTCACTAATAGGATTAGTTAATTGATTTAATTGTTCATACTACTCCTGCAAGTAAAGTTAAGACACACATGTTTACTTTCCAACCATTACCTCCTTGTTCCTAATCCAACCTTTCTACTTGTTTCATTACTTCACTTGATAGCAAATGGCCTGCTGAAATCTCATCCACTCCCACTTGTATTCATTCATCTTTGCTATCATTCCTCCCAGGATTAAGGGTGAAGTTTACTCCTTTCCACCTGAGCACCTTGTAGGTATTGCCGCAATTTTCACCCTGGTACTACCAATGTGCACATATTAATTGGCCCTACATCACTCCCCGTAGAGCCTGGATGGCCTGGGAACTATTGAATGGCTCTCTAGTCAGAGCAAGAGTAGTTTTTAAAAAACTGTTTCTATTAATTTTCTCCCCTATAACTACTCAATAGTAGTGATGAAATAAATAAATATATTGAATCAGAACCTCACTTCACTGGGTCTTAATTGGTGTGCCTTGAGTGAATCTATGCCAATGTGAAATGAATCTATATTGCTCCTCACAGATCTCATCCTGCCTACTGTATCTGACATTTTTGCTGCAACACACTGAGGTGGAGTAGACTGCACGTCTGGTTTGGGTAACTGTGGTTTTGTTTAGTTGGCATGTTAAAAAGTAGTCAACTGTGTATAATAAAAGCTGGTTGCCTTCTCCGTGGTTTAAATTCAGAAGGTGTAATCACGATAACCAAATCTGACCATTTGTGTGAAACAGGACAGTCAATTTCTAAGGAGGGGACACGTGTTTAAGAAAGGAGGTAGGGAGGGAAAGTAATCTTGTCCACCTTTTGCAATTCCATTGCAGATCAAACTTGTGCACTAAAGGTGGTAGGGTTGCTAGAAATAGAGAGGTTAAAATAGGCAACTGAAATACTGCATTTCTAGCACCTGAGTTATTTGAACCCACAACTGAAAGTACATACACCAAGAGTAATGCAATATTTTCTTGATATGGATTTCAAGTATTTGACACATTATTATTTTAATATTCTGTGCAATTTTCTTTCCTAAAATGAATCTAACAGAGCTTTGATCTACCTCTTCCCAAAAATAAGCTCCGGATTTTGCCTTAACAACAAGTGAAGTAAGACACAGATCATACCTCCCTTTTCAAACTGATGTCTTTTAGACGAAATTATGAGGAAAACCTACTTGTAATAAGATAGTAAAAAATAATTTTTTATACTTAACTCTGAGTTAATTTCTGTCCATAAACAGACCTTATATTTTGAAAATCACATCAGCTAAAAATTTCAAGACCTAAAACCTAATTTGATATGTGCAGCATTTATTTTGAGACCTACTTTTTTTAGTGAGGAATTAATAAAAGTTAGACATGCAAATCTACTGTAAATTACCCGGGTTGGCTTAACCTTATGTCTAATTTTTCCCACTGAATGTAGTAACGTGCACTCACTGTTAACTTTCAACTTATTATGCCCCATTTCTTCACCAGTTATAAGAGAATGGTGATTAAGCAGTTCATAATGTGAATATAGGTGATTAGGGCTCATTTCTGTTGACTTGACTCTGAGTACAGTAGGAAATAATAGCAAGAAATCATACAATCAAATTGTGAGCCGTAAGTCATTGACTGTGAGTAGCCTGGTGAAGGTCTCACACACTCCTGAAAGTCTGGTCTTTCCCTTAATCTATCTGCTTGCTTAAGTTTGTCTCGAAGAGCAACCAAATGCCAAAAAGAATTAGCATAGCATCACTTCCTTCACTTCTCTCATGTTTAAGACACATTTACCAATCCCATGAGCAGACATATTATTATACCTTGTCTACCTCCCCAGCCTTACTTGTCTTGCAGAACAAATATTTCAGAGGCCAAACAGCTGGATTCAGGCTCTCTTGGACACCATCAGGCACCTTTCCATAAGCTTTGGCCATGAAAACTCAACATATCTCTATGGCAGGTCCAGTCTTTAGACCTGTTGAGGAAGTTGCAAAGAAAGAGACTTTTCTCTACCTAGGAGGTAGAAGAATGAGATTGACCTTCAGTTGCATTAAAATATAGCATGAGAAAAAGAACTTTCTTTATCTGGAAACAACTTCCTTTTTTCAGCAGTTGACAACTCCAAATGCAAACACTTTGAAAATAGAGGAGGAGTATATGGCCTAATATATATGCCAGGCATGGATTCAACAGCCCAGTAAAGGCTGTGGGCCACTTGTTCTTTCCTGATGTGAAAGCACAGTACTTTAGCTTGTGTCTCTGGCAGCAGGAAGCCCCACAGGCTGGGGAGAGCTATTTTATGTACTGTGCATATGAGGGGGAGCATTATGTTTGGTACAGGGGAGCTGCTGAGGTTTTTATACTCTCATTACTAGAAAGCATTTCTGTGTACTTTTCTCTGTGTTTTTATTAATCCATTTCATTTCATGCTGTCTCCCCTCCCACATCTCCAACAGCTGCTCACACAATATCTCACCTACAGTTTGGGAAGACACAGTAGGCAGATCACAGTATATATTGTGTTATACTCCTGGACGTACCATCTGCCTTCTCCTCCTGGACATTTTTGCAACCGACTGTTTACAGCAACAGAGGGTCTGGCTGCTTAAGGCAGATCTTTTGCAATGAATGTCTTGTAAATAAGTGAAAGTTAAAAGGAGCAAGTAGCAGAAAACATCCTGCTCTAGTTAAAACACTTCTGCATGGTTACCAAATGACTTCTATTTTGAGGAAAAAAAATAAGATGAAATGTAATTTTCAGTGTGTTCTGGATGTATCTGGTTTTATAACTTCACCTCACTTTTTCTCTTCCTAATACTGGGAGAGGTGGAAAGGCATGTAGCTGAATGCTGCAAGGAATATGGTGGCAATGCTATTTTTTCTTGGACTTGCTCACAGCCAAAGCCCTCATTCCTGCACACAGCCCCCAGCCCTTCCCCCCTCACCCACTGCTGTTGACAGTAAGGAGTCAATAGCAAAGGACTTGAAATGTCCATTCAGTGAGACGAACAATGCCTGTATTGTCAGTTTAATGAGAGATCCCTCTGAGTGTTTTGAGCCCCTCAAACCAATTACATATCTCTATGTGTTCTCAGAGTTTATCAGAGCAGCTTGATGATGACACCCCCATGTAACACTCTTATGGTGATGGCACCACTCAGTGACCTTCTCCACACTGTCATCATTCAGAAACTACCTCCTGCCACCCACATCTCCTGTTGAGGAAAACAATACTTAAGGGAGCACAGGACCTGCCTACCTAAATATGACTACATCTCACCACAAAGCTTTGGAACAGTAATAACATTGAGAGGTCTGCTTTACCGCCTTCCCTCTTTGTTCAGTTCCAGTCAAAAAGCATTGCATGAGCCAGTGTTTCAATCCCTGGATAAACAGACTGACTGGTTGGTACATATATCATCTGCAGCTGGGGACCCTCTAGTGGGGCATAGTTTAATTTCTGATCCATATACCCCTTTTTCGTTCCCTTAGAATTTGTAGAGTGAGCCACATAGGTGGGTGCCCAGTTTATGTTGGGCAGATGATACTGAAGCACCCACATACGCACTGAGCAGAGCCAGCAGGTGAGAGGTGAAAGTCTCCCTCAGCTCCCTCCAAACTGCTTATTCATGCAGCAAGCAGACTGAGGGAGGCATCTCTGTGCAGCTGCACCTAGGGCTTTGTGTAAAACACTTTTTGGAGATAGGATTAAAACAAAGGAATAACATAACATCTTCCTATGACTCCAGGAGCAAGGAACTTCATGTGGAAATGCAACAGCTTAACACTCTCTGCATCATACTACACAACAACTTAAAAGATAAAGGTCACAGAATATCATTCCCCAGCACCATCCTTTATGACATGAGACTGCCTGGCCATAAAAGGAGGTAAAGAATTTTTAATTCCTGCACCAAGAAAATATCAATGAAATCATTATGTCTTTAGCCTGTATGGTAGGTAATTTTTGAAACATTCTCTGTCACCCCATGAAGGCATCAATAGAAGTTAAATTGCTTTATACCTGCTTGAAACACTTATTTCTGTATTTGCACTGCAACAATTGGTAGCAACAATCAATAATTTCCTATAATTCCTTTTGTGGGCAGAACAATAGATAGGAAGTCATTTTTACAGCTGATATTTAGTCAGAGACCGGTTCACAGAAGGAATTTTTATTCCTTTTTATTGTTTGCTGCTGAAGAGCTATAAGATTGTTGCCATTTTTTGTTTTAAGATGGATTGTGGTTGTTTTCATGAACACTCAGGGTCACAAGTATTCAGTTGATGTCCTGTGATGCCTAGCTAGTGCCATGTATCTGAAGCTGTTTGCTTGCCACTGAAGAAAGATTTATGTCTTCAGCCATGTAAAGTGAAATAGCTGCATTGTGGAGAAGAAGGCAAATGTTTGCTTGTTCAAGTTTGGGTCTTATTCATCTCCCAGCTGACTAAATCCATGAAGATAAACATGGCCCAGCTTCCCTAGCTCAGCAATGACTGCTTATTGTCTTCGAATAAATACTGCAATATTATTGCTCCATACTTTCCTGGCCACTGGCAGACTGTGAAAACAAGCTGAAGTGATGCTGTAAGTCATAACATATACAGTGCCCGTTGTCATTAACCCAGGGAAGAGGAAGAAAGAAGGATTCAGAAGTCAACTTTGTTTTAACCCTTTGAATTGTAATCTTTATTTTTTTTCTTTTTTTTTAACCTCCTCCAAACATGATTGACGTCTCCTAGGAGCTCACTATCCTTTCATAGGTTAGGAAGCATTAAGTAGTTGCACTTTCCACTGGCTGAGTCTAATCACATTCCTATAGATGAAGTTGGCTGCCCCGGACACCCACAGCTTTCCATTTATCTTTTAAACCACAATCTACACTTTTATGGATGAGTTCCTTTAGGGGAGTGGCAGAAAGAGGAGGACAAGAATAGAGGATGGATTTTCTGAGAAACCAGCACATGATAACACTTGCATTAAAAGCATCATAACAAGCTTCCCTTAAGAGGTCTAGAGAGGAAATTGGAGGAACATTATATTTAAGAAGCTAATTTGCATGCAGATGAGGAAAAGCCACAATGAAGATTCTGAATTGCCAAAGTCTAACTGGCATTTATAGCCACATGATGAGAAAAGAAGCCTGTCCTGCAATCCTGGTAATAATTTTTTTCTGTGACTAGCATTGCAGACATCAGTGCACAGAGCTTTACAGCAGTAAACAAAGCTTAATGAGAAATGTATTTTGTCAAATAGTATCATACTGGACAATAGTGGGACCAAGAAAGACAGGTGGTTTTGGAGATCTCATTTTAATAAGTAGGCAGTGGCATTTTAGGAGCAGAGATTAAAATGGCTGTCCCTGTTCTATTCCTTCTGCATTTCGCAATTCACTTACCCACAGACAACTACTGTGAGGAAGTTCACTTCTAAGCAGTTGGTCAACTGTGATTTTGGAGTTGCTGTTTATCTACTGATATGCTCAAATCTCATGGCCATGTCAGTGGCACAGTATGATACAGATCCTCCTAGAAGTTATGGCCATGGAAGACAGGAAGGTGATTTGGGACAGCCAGCACAAGGGCTGGCTTTACTAAGGGAAAGTCTTGCCTGACCAACCTAGTGGATTTCCATGATGGAGTGACTGCAGCAGTGGACAAGGGGAGGGCTATAGATGTCATGTAGACTTCAGTCAAGTCTTTGATGTGGTCCCCCACAGGAGGCTAGCTTTGTGCGGTGACCACTTCTCTCCTGACACAGCTTCATGTAGTTCCCTCGGATCCTGTCACTGGTCACCAGAGAGAAGAGACCAGTTCCTGCCTCTCCACTGCCCATGGCGAGGAAGCTGTAGACAGTGATGAGATCTCTTACACATTATCAGATTGACATTAACATGCCTAAGCATAAATGAAAATAAGATATTATGCATCCAGCCCAACACATATTTGTCTGCAATTAGAATTTAGGATTACTTTCATTATATTGGTACAGGAAATCTATTACAGACATCTCCCTATTGACACACTGCTTGACTTTTGTTGTGGGACTCCCATAAAGGAAATGCTCTACAACAGGTATCATATTCTAAATGGGTGAGATTGCTGCCTTTCCCTGGTCTTAAAATCAGAGCCAAACACAGTTAAAAGGGAGAAGGGGTTCACCTCGGTATTTATTTAAGGATACTTAAGGAGCACTATCCATACGGGTGGAATATGCTGAGAAGAACACACCAAAATGCACACCCACGATACACCCCATATACAGTTATAGGCCTTGTGAATTAGCATATCTATCAAAGATTCCCCAGTGAGAGGCTGGAGTGAACCCCTCATCCAAGGAACCTTCCCCCTGGATGGGCCTTTCATAGTTTACAGAATGTGTTCTGGAGAGGACCTTGGTGTCTGGGGCTTTCTGACCCTCTACTGAGAGGCTTCCAGGATGTTTGGTCTCCTGGCTTAACAGAATATTGGGTCTATGCTAGGTATCAACCCTAAGAGGGGAAATATTACCATCTTATCACTGCTTGGAAAAGGAAAGCTCTGGGTTAAGAGCTACAAGTACATGAACTAAAATAAGAAGAAACAACTTATAAATAAAAAGACAGCAGCAACTTCTTAAATCATCTCTATTGTCTTGTAAGTCTCCAAAGTGTCAACAGCACTGCCTGAAACACTAGCTTCTCCATCACCCTTTTTTTTGGCCAGGGGAAAGCAACACTCATCTCTCTTTCTCTCATCTTCAGGTTTCTCTCATTTAAAGGGTTTCTGGGACTTTTATTCTTTAACATGCAGGTATATGCATCTTGTTTATTTTTAGCAGTGTTGGGGGTTTTCTAAAGTTATTTGCAGGGTGTTTTTTTCACTTACACCCATAACAAACTATATCCAAAACTGAGGCATTCCCGAGGCCCTGGCTGACATTAACTCGATGTTTGTAGTTCTGTAGTAAAGAATCTTCTGCATGTTTCTCTGTGTTTGCTTCTATGGTTTGCTGATCTCTTTCTGCCTGTCTTGTTTCCTTTCCAAAACTTCAAACTTCCTCTAAGTTATGCTCATCGTCTTTGGAAATTTTGTCACATTTACCAAAGTTCAAATCAGGTTCTTCTGTGTGACTTCTCAGTTCTGGGTGTTTGATTTCCAAAAACTGCATCTAACTTGCCAGTCTAAAGTATTTAATACACTATTTAGGAATTTCTCCCAGTAGATTAATAGCATTCAAATGTTTCATTTATCTAAACACACAATAGTTCAGTAAATGGGCAAAAAGTAGACATTTATTTGCTTTGTTAGATGACTTGTTTGCTTTTCCCACACAATTTTTTCTGTTATCCAATCTGTGGCTTTACTTCACTAAAAATTCTTTTGCTCTCATTTTACTTCTATTTAGTAGCTTTCCTGTCTCTCATGAAGAGATACAGTCCTTTGCTGAACCTTTTCCAGTTGCTATTCAGGTAGGTTTCCTGTTTTGGATGAGCTTATTAGTTCCCCACCTCTTCATCATGTTGTGTATTACTTACTTTCCTCTGGAATACCATCCAGTTTCATCAGACAGTTATTAAGGTATGTTAGAACCTGCAGCAGTCGTCGTGGGTCTTTCATTAACAGGCGAATTATTACACTTTTTTGTAATGTTGCATTTTGAAAGCGTATATTTAGCTTTCCAAGGGCTCATCATGGGCTGGCAGTGCCACTGATTTCAGATGTGAGTGTGCAACTTGACATTTCTATGTATGGCATGGTATGATACCCACTGGGATCCCAAACCTCACAAGTCATACACAAAAAACTCGTTCTTAGTGCATTGTTTTGGCACAGCCTGGGTTTGGGTAGCAGAGGGGGCCACAAAGATGGCTCCTGTGAGGAAGCTGCTGGAAGCTTCCCACCATGTCTGGCAGAGCCAATGGCTGATGGCTCTGAAGATGGACATGCTGCTGGCCAGAACTGGGCCAATTAGAGAGGTTGGTAATGCCTCTGTGGTGACATATTTAAGCAGAAAATCGAAACAAAGTCACGGGGTTTTTTTGCTTCTAGTCAGAGAAGAGAAGGAGGTGCGAATATGTGAGGGAAACAACATGGCGACACCAAGGTCAGTGCAGAAGGAGGAGGAGGAGGTGCTCCAGGCACTGGAGCCGAGATTCCTTTGCAGGCCGTGGTGAAGACCATGGTGAAGCAGCTGTGCCCCTGCAGCCCATGGGTCCATGGGGGATGCGGAGATCCACCTGCAGCCCATGGGGAGGTGCTCACGCTGGAGTGGGTGGATGCCTGGAGGAGGCTGTGATCCAGTGGAAGAGCCAGTGGAGAGAGAGGGCCCTGCTTCCAGGCTGGAGCAGCCTGTCCTTGGAGGACTGCACCCCGTGGGAAGAGAGACCCATGGCACAGCAGTTTTGGGAGGGCTGTGTGCCCGTGGGAGGGGCTCACGCTGCAGCAGGTGCGGTTTGGCTGCTGCTCGTGAGAGTGGACCCACGCCAAAAAGTTCACGGAGAACTGTCTCCTGTGGGAGGGACCCCACAGCCTCACAGGGAAAGACTCCTCTCCTGGAGCAGCGGAAGAAAATCTTTGTGATGGACTGACCAAAACCCCCCTGCCCTGCCTCCCTGTGTTGTCAGTGGGAAGGAGGTGGGGAGGGCCTGGGGGGGGAAGGTGTTTTAAGGGCTTATTTTATTTCTAATCATCCTCCTCTGATTCTGTTAGTAATAAATTTCACTTAGTAATTAAGGCTGAGCCTGTTTTGCCCTTGAAATATTTCTCCTACTCTCCTTATCCCACTCATGAAGCCTCTGTTAACTGTTTTTCCTCTTTTCCCTCCTTTTGCCCAGCTGTGGTAGGGGAGGGTGAGCAAGCAACTCTCCTGGGTGCCTGGTGTTGGGCCTGTGTCAAACCATGACACTTAGTGACCATGGAAGTGGTTTGAGTCCTTAGAAACTCTGCAACAGAGGCAGGAAAAAACCTAAATCTTCAAGCATATCTCAGATACCTTCTTCTTCCAATTCCCTTCCTCACCATCATAAATAAAAGACTGAATTTCTTACCTTAGCTGCACCCAAAGAGAGTCACATCACAAAACCATTTATGTATGCAAGCTTTCCATCCTCTGCAATCAGTGGTGCAGGGATCCAGCTGTTAGCAACCCCTCTATCACCCAGCCTGACTCATTGAGGTCTGTAAACTGCTCTGAGGTGAAGAACCTGTGATGGTGTGATATTCATTTGGGTAATAAAGGACTACTTCATGTGAGGGGACTAAAATAAAATAATGGCCATTATCTTATCACTTGTAACTTTGCAATGCTCAAACTTACAGACATAATTCTCCTTTATAATGCCATTTTTTCTGCATAGTTAAAAAGTGCAATAATGCCACAGTATTCCAAAGCTTTTTGTAATGTGAAATACATCTTGAGTGTTTCCCAATTTATTTTTTCCTACCACAAGAAACAAAATTTAAAATGTAGATAATTCATGGCATGCCTCATTTTGATTTGTAAAGGAACAACCCCCAGTTTTCTCCCATGTTCTCAGAATCAAATGATTGAACATACATTTCATATTAGTTCTTTAAATTATTTACCCTGTTATTACCTGAGGGCACCGCACTGTTGCCCTCATGAACAGATGTTGAAATAGAGCATTCAATGGAAAAAGAAACAGGCCCTGGTGGTTGAACTTAATGGCAAAATGGACTTAAGTGTTGGACCAGCTTCCTGGCATATATAAAGTGAGTGATGCTTCACCTGTTTGTTTTGTACCAGCCATGATATCTGAGATATTCTCAAACATTTTAAAAGCCTGTCCAATAATTTTAATAGCCTCTAAAATCACTTTTTATGTCTTATGGAAGACACACATCTGTCAGGGAAGAAGGGAACTTTACTACTATTCAAAGGTGTATGAAAATATGAAGGATTAGGCAGTACCTTGAGAATTGCTTGCTCAGCAACTATTAAACAGTACAGATCCACATGTCTGTTTATATACATTTGTTGATCCAGTGGGGTCCCAAACATAAACTGAGTTATTTAGTCAATATTGACATTATTTAAGAGAGTAATAAATGTTTAAATCATCATGGAATTAAGACTCTGCAGCCTGTGCTTTTTTTTTTTTCCCCTTTTGTGACATTATTGATAATCCTTCCTCACCTAAGAAAAGTATTAAACGATCAAGTGCACAAGTTTCTCCAGAGGCAGCAGGAGTCACAACAATATTTTGCAGAGAGCCAGAAGTTCAGACGTGGTCCGAGGAGACAGCCTGATCTGCTGGAATCCAACCCTGGGTTAGCCAGTTTGCAAGTTGTAGGTAGGTGATGGAGCATGATCCCATAGAAAGTCCACATTGTGTCTTCACCTCCAGTGAGGACACATGCCTTGAGATTCACATATGACTTCAGAAACATTACCCTCAGGAAATAAAACCAAGTAAATGAGTCTCTGTTCCTTCAAAACACTACATGACACCGTACAGTTCAGATACAGCACATAAAAATGCCATCTAATTATGCTGATGAAGCCACATCTCAAAGAAGTAAAGCTGTATAAAAACATTACTTTCCATGATGAATTTATATTCTGACAATAGCATGAATATCAATGGGTAATTCACACCTTTATAATGGTGATAAAAGAGAAAAATGTAGATGTTAAAGATTTTGTTTTTTAAGGCATCAGAAATATTCTATTGTAAGACATGATCCCTCTTTTGCCACATAAGTCATAATCATTTACATGGTACTTCCATACTAAAAGCAGGGTAATCTCACTCTCCTGCAATGACTTGTTTGATTATATCTCACACTAATGACTGGTCCTGTCATGTTCTCTCCACATGCAGTGAGGAGAGGGGCAAAATGGGCACAGCCTGGGACTAAAGGACTTGGAATCCACTTTGATTCTGTTTTGTGTCTGCTATTCAGTCTTCTCTATCTCTGTGCCTATGTTTCCACAACTCTTTGGGCATGAGGTACTGTCGCTTTCTGGGTTTTTTGGTGTTTTCAAATGCTAGAGTAATGCTATTCCAGTCTTTGGGCAGGTATCTATCATTTATGATAATATATTTGTTGTTGTTGTTATGAGAGAACTGATTCAGACATCATTTAAAAATAAAGTAACCCTGGACTAAATATTCAAATCCAATATCTCTTGCATTCTCTCTGTACATGAAAGGCTTTTGTAACCCCTGTTCTTTAAATTACCTTTTATTGTCAATGTTGTAAAAAGGTCCAGTACCAGGAGTCTGAAAGCTTGCTGAGCCATTAAGCCACATGGTACCCTGAACATAATTGAAGCCTCTGAGTGCTATAATGAATGACAATGTAAAGATTAAATTTCATAATAATTCAGTAAATAGAAATAATTTAATAATGGGGCAGCTACAGCAAAAAAAATTTAAAAAAAATCCTTAGATAGGAAGACATTTTCTATTTTGATTTTGCATTTTTAAGTGCAGAAAAACTGTGTGTGAAAAAATTATTTGGCTGAATTGTTCTAAACTATCACATTGCCATCTTTCTCCGCCAAATCTTTAGTGTTTACAGTGCAGCCAAATCAAGCTCAGCCTTGTCAAAATTCTTGTGAAAATAGACGTCTCAGCTCTTGTGCAAAAATTTCCAAAGTAAAAGTGAATTCAGCACAAGCAAAGAAACAATTTAAGCTCATTGGAAAAACTGGAAATCTCTTGTTTCCTATGCCTGTCCTAAATGCTGTAAGTCACTGAAGAAATGTGACCTGCCAAGGTCCAGTCAGACTCTGGAGAAAGACCAGTTTCAGTGATATGTCACATCAAATATACATCTATTGTCCTACTTTTTTTGAGTCTGTTCAAGTAACAAACATTTCATGTACAATTGAGCAAGTTCCAGTTGCAGAAATAAACAATCTTTGTTTTGTCTAAATCCTTTGAAGCCTGTAAACTTTGCTAGCTGCTCTAAAAGAAAATGTGCTCTTCTCCATCACAGCTATCTTGTCTAGCTACGTGTTTGTCCAAATACTTTGCCAATTCCTGATGCAATATGGGAGCATTCACATGAAAACTGTATTTATCAGCCCAGCTAAGCTGAGCATATGTGTGTTTATCCAGCTTGTAGGAATTCCTGTCCGAGGAGGAACCATCATAACATTCAGAGGCATATCCATACTCTAGGAAAGCAGTTTCATCTCTTCCATGCCTTTCAATTTGATTTCATCAATACATTTGACATTGGGAAATGAAGTTTATTGAACCTCTGTATTTATCCTTCAAAAAGCCCCTCCCAGTGTCAAAGCAATAACTCAAACAGAGACAATTTCAAAAGGTCCCTCACCAGAATTGTAGTCATTCTTGAAAGGTGGAAATCCTAATCTACTTTACCGGAGTGCTATGCAAATCGTTTTTATCTTTTTCTTTTAACCTGCGAGATTAAAACAACAAGAAGAAGAGACACTAGGTAGTCTTTTCAAAGGAGGGAAAGGATCAAATATTCTTAATTATACTCCTGACCTTAAAGATAGTACCCTTTTCTTTGGAGTTGGGGGGAGGTGTAGAAGGCTATGCACTTAATTTTGCATCTGTTTATGTTGCTACAAATACACAGGTCCAATTTCTCACACTGGTTGCATCAATGTAAGTCTCACCTGAAGGAACTGAATATTGACTTAGGGAAATAGTAAGAGAATAAATAAAAATTTTAGTTTTCTAGAGCTGTGGGAATTGGAAGGTGTTTACAGAAAGCAACCTGATAAACATTAGCCAAAGGCCAGAATCTGATAGCATAATTTTGGATTGGTAATGCTTTACGGCATGTAATGTAATTGGTTCCAAAGGAAGTTGTGCAGTCCTTCACATCTGAAAAAAAAGGGTGAAAAATAACTGCATCATACATACAGGAACAAATTGTGACTTAATATTTAAGACTGGGAAAAACAAGATCTGCAAGATCACTTTCAACTATCGAATGAAAGCAGGATTATAAACATACTGTGCTGCAAGAACAAAATATAAATTTATGACTACAGAAGATCTAGATTTAAAACTTCCCATCTTCATCATGCACAGCAAAGACTGGGGAAAAGGTTGTTACCATTCTGCTGTAGACACTTCCTTGAGACAAAAACTTAGCATAGCAAAGCCTTGTCACAGAACCCCATTAAGACTCCAGCAGCTGCATCCTGCAGTGGCTTCATTTTCTGCCAGTATAACACAGGCAAGAACCATGTTGGCTCATAGTTGGCTCCCAGGCAGGCACTTTCCAGCAGGACCAAAAGTGCAGGGATGGGAATAGAGGGATTGTCTCAGTGAGTGCCGGGACCTCCAACCATGCCAACACTGCACTTGGCAAGGCCAGCAATCAAAGGGAGAGACACGGTCACTGCCTGTAGGATGCTGGCATGGTGTGCCAGAGCAATGCACAGGTTTTGGCTCACATCAAACAATTTGCTCTCAGCCCAGTCTGATAGTGTGGATCAGGGACACATAAAGCCTCCAAAAGACTTGTGGAATGAAAATTATTTCCATAGCTATCTTTTGACTGTTGCTGAGATTTATAATTGTGAAAGTGACTCCTCCACAGAAAGCATCTCTCATTGAGAGCCTCTCCCTTGTCTCCCTGACGTGAGCCCAAGGGGTCAGCTGATATCCCAATTGCCTTGGACCCAGGAGTTACAATATGTGCTGTGCTGTAAGTAATGTCCCACTCTGTGTCCGTGTAAAGCTGCCATGGGAAACATTGGGAAGCCGTGCTCTTCTTTCCATTCTGGTTCTGAAGTTTCTTGTTTTCTCTCAGTTGACGGAATATCTTTAACTGTATTTCACTGTGGGGTTGTTTTAGGACTTTTTTTTATTTATTTATTTAATAACTATTGTGTTCTTTTTATGATTATGTGATAATGAGTAATATTTCAGTCATTTATATTCCAAAAGCTGTGCATCATTGAAACAAATGTATTCTGCTCTATAAATTCCCCTTTTTAGGCTTTCATTTGGTCAGATTCACAAAAGCTTAATGTCAGATTATTATTTCTGGCATTCAGTCTTCAGCAAATAACATTTTACCTTAAGATGTGATTCTCGGATACTAAACACCAGAAATAATTGATCATCATGACATTCCTTTGTGAATTTCATCTTTCATTTTTGTTCTTTTAACAACAGATTTAGTCAGTGCCAAGTACCAGTTGCTGTGTTTCATTAAAACAGTGCTGCTTTTGCTATTATATTCCCCAACAGAAGGTTCTCTCTCAATGCCTTCTGCTGGACAAAGCCAGTAAATTAGTACCGTAAGTGCCACTGTATTTTTCAGATCCCCAAATTCAAGAGTAAGGTCCAGTTGTTCCCATAAAAGCCCCATGAAACCTGGGAGAGGGTAATCTTCACGTCTCCTTTTTGTTTTTCTGTTATTCAGCTTGTCAGATAAGCCCTTGTTCCACCTCCTAGAATGTTTCCAGTTAGAGTGTTTGCTACTATAAATTCAGGATGTACTGAACAAGTCAGCACCAGCACAGACAAACCAGCCTCAGTCAAATTAATTTTGTAAAAATCCATCCAAAAAATGAAAATGAAAACTCGGTTAAACACAAAACATATAAAGAGGAGGGGATTGGAAAATTTTATAAATTCAAAACTTGCAATTGCATGCTTGCATAGAGCTACAGCACAAAAGCTCTTCAGCAGGCAGTGGAACAGAAGGCTGGGTTTTGCCTACTGCTGTGGTCCGTATATCAGTGCTGGAATTGGACATTAATTAGCACTTTATTTGCTGTTGTGCTCCTTTTCCTACAAATATTTCCTTTGGGGCCATGACAGCCATTTCCTGCCCTTTCATCTTCCTCCCCCGCTTCTCCCCAGTGATTGAACTATTAGCCTCATGTACCTGTGACAGGCTGAATACTAGCTACTTATGGGAGAACCAAAGGGATAAGCACATGTAGGGATAAAGGATACAATGCAACTAGGGGTACTTTTACTGGATGTGGAAAATAAAATGTATCACCAATAAATTAAAAAAAACAAAAACAAAAACAAAAACAAACCAATGACTAACAAACAAAAACTAAATGCAAAAATAACATGCTTCAAAATGTTCAACCTAGCTACAACTTTCAGCAGCATAACTATCTCTCTTAGGCTAAAGTAGCAGGAACAGGGGTGCTTATGAGTTTTTTGGAGAGGGTATGCAGAAAGAACAAGATCTGGCATCCTTGTAGCAAAAGGAAAATTTTCCTTGATTTAATATGAGTTTATGGCTGAAGTGCATGCTAAGATTCCAGCAACATTAATCAAAACTGAATCTTTGCTTAAATGTATCTCTGTGGAAATACATGGTAGAAGAAAAGGAATGATACAATATTAACTAAAGACACAGCTATTATTCCTCAGAGTTTGACTTCCAACTGGCACATTGGCTTCTGAAAGCCTTCCTAAACTATCCTGCCCTTGCAATTTGAGGGGTCTTCTCAAAGGATTGCACCCCTGTTCCTAGCATACTCTGCCAGTGCCATAATTCCTTATTTAATTTCTGGTCACCCAAATTCACCACAGCAAGCTCTGCAGTCCCTGCCCAGGCAACAATTTTGAAGTTCTAGAGTATTTGGATGGGGTCCATTCTAGCCACCTGGGCATGCATTAGTGTCCCAGATAAAAAGAGGCTTTTAAAATGCTTAGATATTCCTGCATAATTATTCCCAACTGTTGTTTCATTTTGTCTGTGTGTCTCACAACTGATTCTGTAGTTACTTCTGCATTCAACTCACGTACTGTGTTGCCACAGTTCATGCAAGTAAGTCCCAAGATCTCCATCTTAGGGCAATTAACTTATTTAGTCAAACTCAGAAAAATGGAACAAAATGATCGTTCCCAGTTCTGCAGCTTCCCAGTTCAAATCTAGTAGAACTACTCAAATAGAACAAAATGTGTATTTCGTCTTTGTTCCTATGTATTCATATGCTCTACACGAAAACCCTTGGAGGAATTTCAAGCAGGTGATTGCTGGTAATCATTTTGTTTAAATGTGCAAGGTTGCACAGGACCTCTGTCTACTAGGAAACAAAATGTTCTCACTCAATTATATTAGCAATCATTATTTCAATAGTGGAAACTTCCACAGTAAATAATACAGACTTTATATCGTATTTAAGAAGAAAAAGTGCGCTCTTTAAAATCACCAGGGACAAGAAAGAGTCAGGCTAGGGAAGATTTTCTGTTTACTCTCAGCAAGTAAAATTAAGCTAAGGGGTTTGGGCCATAATGCTGTGGTACCCTATGGAAAAAGCTTGAAAAAAAGAAAATGGATATTTTCTGTTAGATACTGTAGGGAAAAAGATTGTGTTACTCTTTTAATTATTATACTCAAGTGTAATTTTATTTTCACACATATATTTGTTTTCAGATATGAGCTCATTTTTACTTAGCAAGACGGGTTTTGTCATAGGCATGATGCAATATGCTTTCCAAATAAATAGACCGTGTAAGCATTTATGTTACAGAGAAATGTGTAGTGGGTCATTGATGGTATCACCCCTCAGCTCTCTTCAGAGCCCAAATATTGTTATTTATTATTAAAGATATAGTTTATTCTTGTTAAATTATTTTTTCTTTGCAATTTAGTTGTAAAATCTTTGCAGCTTCTTGCTGTTAAACCTACACAAATCTGAAATTGAAAATTTGATTTGTATGGTGATAAATCATTCAAATTTGGGGTTCTGATTTCAAATAGATAACAAAAATTAGTGCAGATTCATATTATAAATCACAGTTTTCACTGCTGTTCAGTTAAAAATATCACAAACTTATTTTTTTTATCATTTCAGTGCCTGAGTATTTTAAGACAAAAGATTGTAAGTATTAGATGTGTTACTCATTTTGTAATCCACTTGGTCTGAAAGTGGTTTTGCTCTGTGCAGGTTATTCTTCTGTTTGACATTTTTCTGATACTCATCATCATGTATATTTTCTCAAATTGTCAGGGGAAAAAGAAGAATCATCTTCAATAATAGCATGCAGTTAATTGCAGGGAGCAGGCATATGCATTATTTTAAGGGACCTAGCTGATTAAATAAATTCAGCAACAAGCTCCTTCTGTCATCAGCACAATCTCACTGTTCACTTGTGTTATGCTGACCCTCAGTTTTGAAACCACAACCTGGTCCCATTCAAAATATTTGTTCCCTGTAAAATAAAAAGGGGGAAAACCAGAGTAAAATAAATGAATTCCAGTCAGCATTCTGAACCTCATTTAAAGCTTTTCCATTATTATTATTTTCTCTAAAGTGAATACACTTTGTGTCCAAAAGAACTTCTTCCAAACTTGCTCCACTTGGTAAAAGAAGAATTAATGTTTCTATTGGTCTGTCTTTAAATTCACAAGCTTGTGAAAGGATCAAGCTCATTTATTTGCTTTTCTTCCAGTGCTATTCCTAAAAGAACCTCTTCTTCCTTGGACATTCAGTGGATTTTCAGAGCCATAGGATCAGGAGTCAAAGCCAATATAATTCTGTAGGAATAAGCAAAGTGCGGCCTTCTACCTTGGCCAGGAAAACTGCAGCAGCATGTGGGAAGAGGTTGCCACTTGCCTGGAAAAAAAAAAAGTCAGCTTTGGTAGGCTCATCACAAGAGCACTTTCCAATTCAGCTTTTTAAAAGAACGATTCACAGAAAATAGGACTAGAGTTAGTGTCACTCTTACTGATACTTCCAAAGGCAGAGATGTGCTCCAGAATATATAAACACTCTCAAGGTGTGCTGAATACAGCAGACTTCATTTTACATAAATACTTACTGCTCTTCCATTGCACTCTAGGGAAGTATTTAGTGACTGGATGTACTCCATCCAGCCCCATCGGAATATGGTCTCTTGGAATTGCTGCAATATGAATAATAAGTCATAAGAAGTGCCTCGCAACATCTGTTCATTTTCATGCTGTGATTCCCATGTGACTACGAAACTTTTGTGGATACCCATGCCATCTCATTGTAGAATCACAGAATCATAGAATGGTTTGGGTTTGAAGGGAATTTGAAGGTCATTTACATCCAACCCTCCTGCCATGGACAGGGATGTCACTCACGAGATCAGGTTGCTCAGGGCCCCATCCAACCTGTCCTTGAACACTTCCAGGGATGGGGCAGCCACCACCTCTCTGGGCAACCTGTGCCAGTGCCTCACCACTCTCACAGTAAAGAATTTCTTCCTGACATCAAATCCACACCTGCCTTCCTTCAGTTTAAACCATTGCTGCCCCTTACCCTGTTGTAAAGGGTATATGTTCATGAGTTCATGAATGCAGTACTCCAGGTGGGGTCTCACCAGAGAGGAGCAGAGGGACAGAATCCCTTCCCTTGCTCTGCTGTCCACATGGCTTTGGATGCAACCCAGGATGCAGCTGGATTTCTGGGCCACAAGTGTACACTGTTGGCTCATGTCCAGCTTTTCATCCACAAGAACCCCAGGTCCTTCTCTACAGAGCTGCTCTGAAAGACTTCTCCCAGTTTCTTCTCGTGTCTAGGACCATTGCTTCACTCCATTTCAGAAGGCCACTGGACTGATCAGGAGCTATTTGCCCTTAGTAATTGCCATGCTGGCAATTGTCTTTTATGTGCCATAGCAAATCTTCTCAGACGGTCTGCTTCATGATCTTGTATAGAGTCACCAAGAGTGGCTTGAGTGGTGCACAGGATACATCTGAGAACTCAGACTGCAATGAAACAGCCTGTCACACCAACCTTTCCAATGCATGCATTGCTCTGCTTTCTTTGTCTTGGAGGATGAAGTGTGGTTGGACAGATGGAGTAGAAAAAGAAAGAAACCTATATTTATGTGAAAGCCACCAATGTCCTTGTTTAGAACTGATATTTTAGTAGAAGACTGTAAGTAAAATAACCCTGCATTTTTAATTATTTGCTTCAAAATAAACCAAAAAAGAGATGTTTTGTAAACCTTAGGGCATACACTTGCTAGGTATTAATTGCTATGGCTTCACTGATATCAGTAAAGAAATGTCAATGTAGATTAGCTATAAAAGTGCATCCCTGGTTCAGTTTTAATTCATCCTGCAGTTTATGAGAGAGATGATGAAGTTTTCAGTTCATTTGAGCACACATTGCCAATCATATGAATAAAACAGATTTAGAGGGAGCAGCTGTCACCTAGACATCTTTGAATTTTTTCTGTGATATTATAGAAATCAAAGATAGGTACAATATGACAGGAAGAAAGAGACAGCAATAAAGTTTTAGGCTTGTCCATTATAAGGTGTGCATCTGGATGGTGTATTTACACCAGTATCAGCATCTTCCCATAGAAAAGATTGGTCCTTGTTGGACACTTGTTTACCAGTGAAACTTTGAACGTTTCCAATAGTGAGAAAATATCAAGCTTAAAGGAATATTATTTAGAAAAGTTCCCCTATATTCATGTTACAGTGGAGAAAAGTATCAACATCTATCCTTGTCAGTTAACAAAAACTGTTGTGCTGGAATAAGCTTTAATCAAAGTGAATTTATCATCACCAAGCTGACTGTGCTTGCATCCTTATGTGTCTAAGGCAACAGGCCTGCATAATTCATTGTGACCTGTGAAAATGGAGCAGTGGGTACATAGGTGTCAGTTTGTTCATTTTACTTGAGGGACAGTATTTTTGCAGAAATAACATCAGGGATGGTTTCACAAGTGTTTGGGAAATCTTTCTGCCCATCAAAAACTAACACTTGTTGGCCATTGATAGTCTTGTGGAGCACAATAAACTCAAAAAAAATTTCCCATCCCTCTAGGAATTGCAAAGTTCGTCCAGTTTAGAATAATTTTTTTTTTATTGACGTAGAAGCACAATTTCTCTGTCCCTGACTCCCACTTCATTTTAGCTGCCTTCTTAAACTGAACCCAAGTAACAGGGGATATTCCACATGAGTTACAAGAACTATGATCAGTGTATACCAAAAAGGCTTACAGGATGCTGGTCAGAAGCCTGGAGTGACATACTTACTATTGTAACTTTATTTTCAGATTTAGAGAGCCGTTTAAAATAATCTTCTACCAGGATTTACTTGGAAGAGTAAAATACCTAGAAAATGCAGTTTTATCTTGTTTTTTCCCTGCTTGCTTTAAATAAATATAAGTAATAAGAGTATTAATAATATAAATTAATCATTATAGGAATAGGAATAAATATGTACTTTAAAATTCAGAAGAACACAGACGTATGTACATATACGTATGCATGTGTCTGTGTGTATTTTTAAATCCCCTTGGGATTTATCTCTTCATCTAAGCATGTGGAAACACTTTTCCATAACATGTACCTCCAAATGTATGCTTGATAAGGTCTGTAAAAAAGTGCCATAGAAGAGAGCAGTGAAATGCACTACAAATACGCACCATGTTTACTTTCTAATTCACAAAGCCATCTCCTTCCCAGTCCTGCAGGAAGGCTGGAGCCTTCAGCTGCTGCTGCTCTGGTGACGTTGAGGAGCAGCCACCATGGCCCTGACAGCATTGGCACCTCTTTGCATTCAGCCCTGCACTTCCTGGCCAGCCTCCCTCCCCCCCTCCCCCACCACTCAAGCCCTTATTTTTGGGTGGCAGGAGGTTGCGTTTCACTGGGCACTCAGGCTACCTCGCCACTGCTGGGGAGAACAAACGGCATCCCAGCCTATAAAACTGTACTTCCTAGCAACATGTTTGAAACTACAGCTGCCTGATATGGCTAATGAATTTTACAATCAAAAGCTAAAGTGAATTAGCTGTAGCAGATGTTTTTACTCTGGGAACTACCAGACCTTTCTGGCCGCTCATTTATCCTTCAAGAGGATAAAACTCTGCACTTCTATTATGTATTGTCATTGGAGCATTGCACAACTTTATCAAACTTTTTATTCTGGAAACTGAATTAATTTTCTGCAAGGGGTTTTTTGTGTGGCTCTTTAATCACATTTACTGGGGAACATGTGTACTGTAAAGTTGGAGAGCCGATTATGGCTTCCAGAAAGGCCACTTTCAAAAGGAAGCTGCCCTCACTCCTGAGGCCTCCATTTGAAGGTCCTCGGGTTTTGTGAAGAGGAAAAAATTAATTACTATTTTAATAACGAAGCCAAGCCTGCTGAAAATCCTCTTAGAGAGTAGCTGGATGATGTAATGGCTAGCAGGAGGGATATTGAAAACAGTGACCACACAGCCTGCCCTTCAGTCTCCTATTCACTCCCTGTAAGATGATACAGGCTGCTGGGTCACACATGAGGGAACTGAGAGCACAGCGCTGCTGCCTTGGGGAGCGGGGCCTCGGAGGCAAAGCAGCCATGCCAGGGCATCTGAAAATTAACATCTGCTGGCACCTGCCCTGCCAGATAACCCTGGAGCAGTGGCTGGGAACACACTTGTGTCCCCCACCCTGCCCTGCTGTACAGACCCCAGTGGGGTAGGGACCCAGGGGTCGGCCAAAGGGTGCATGAAACCAGAGGTTGGGCACTATGTAAACCCTCTGTGTAAACAGGCAACAAGCTCTGCTGCTTTAGGGAAATGAAGCAATCCAGAGGCTCCCCCACTGTGCCTGGGAGTTTTTGATGATTTATTCTTGATTCTCATCTACCTCCATCCCCCTGGCATGCACTACTGACTGTCTTCAGGGTTGTGAGGAGAGCTGCAAAGGGACCTGGCTTCCCCAAAATGGCACCTCCAAGTTACATGGGCAATTACACCAGAGAAAAATCAAACATGCCCAGAGTGACAGAGGCTACAGCAAGAACCAGCCTCCAGTGAGAGCAATGAGGGAAACTGGTTCACCTGACTGAGAGCCCTTTATGGACTTTTCAAACCTCAGGCAACGCAAGCAAAGAACCAAAGCAAGGAAAACCCCAAGCACTGCCATCTCTTGACTGTTACTCAGCTGTTATCAGGTTTGCCAGCCTGCTGCTGTCCCATCATAAAGCTTTAAGTTTCATATTTTCCTCCCACTTGAAATTACCTTTGACATCATGAAAGACTAAAAGACTAGAAGGCACTGATGTGAACCTCTCAGTTAGGATTATAAATTCTGTGACAGAGCATTTCCTTTGATATCAATATGGTTTCTTTATGAATTGCAAAGAAAAGCAGGTATATAAAAATAAAACACGCATAAAATATAAATTATCTTTGTGCAAGTTAATGCCAGCCGTAGGCTACCATAACTTGCATATTTTCTGTTTCTAAAAGTCTTTCCAGGCATTTTTAAAAGCAGCATAATTGCTTGCTAATATATAAACACTATGCTTTTGTAGGAAGTATAATAGGTTTTGGTCACAGAAGAAACTTAGGAACTTCTGCAATAGATTTCAGTTTTGATCCTCTTCAACTTTTCAAGCCTCTCCTTTCCAATGGGGTGAAATACAGCAATATATGGATGGCACATATGCAACTTGAAAAGATTAGAAACTTGTGCTCTACCCCGTCTTTTGCACAGGACTGCATTTGATGCTGTATGTGTAATTCCACTGGATACAGTAAAAAAACAGAAGCCTAAGGGTGAGTTACTCACAGACACCACAAACTGAACTGCAAAAAATTGCCAGCTGTAACAACCTTGCTTTCATTTATCCCCAAAGCCATCGTCAACCCACTGTCACCAGACTGTATCCAGAAAAGAAAGAGCAGTAGGGAGGGACTGCCCATAGAGCTCCAAGAGAACATCCCAAAGGAGGATGTGTCAACTGCCGTTCTGTCATCCTCTCATCCCACGGGTCCTCTTCTTCATCCAAGGGGCAGCACCTTTTGGGTTGTGGGGGTCACTTCCTAGCAATCCTGGGGTCTCTGTCTTGCCTGGACTACTATCCTATTTTCTCTCAAGCTCAGACAACCTCACTGTCTGTAAAATGTCCAGTTTGGTCTTCACTTTTCCCCTTGGGATTCTCAGAGACACCAATGTGTTCATCCCAGCTCTAACAAGAGATTTCCTCTCCTCCTTCCACAAGCAGAAGTCCCCACATATTTTGTTGGCCTCCATGGCTTTTCTTTCCTCTGATTTACCAGCACCAATTCCTTGTCCAGCTGAAATTTTGCTCATCTCACAAGGTAGAAACCTCTCCTTTCGATCTGCTGGTTCCAGACACTCCTAGTAAGTGTAGGGTGCTTCATGCACACTCCTCTCTGCAGGCATGGTCCACTGACTGGGCAAGGCTCTGAGCCAAGGAGAAGTGGAAAAAGTATAATTGTAATTGTCTATTTTTAATTTGAGGCAATATTTCTCAGCTGTTCCTGAAGCTGAAGGTGCCATTCAGGTGTTTCAAAGAAGAAAAGTTTGAAATGGAAAAATACCAAAGTACTTGTCTGCAAATACTTTGACTGGTTGTTATTGAAAAAAAAAATTAAATGGAAAACAAAGCAAAATTTCCTGGTTTGTGTGAAACACCACACTTTCCATAACACAGTGTTTTCTTTGGAGAACAAAAAGTAGTGTGTCAGAACTCATCCATTTACATCTGCTTTAGAGGAAAAAAGTATGATGGGCATATAAGAGTGATATTTCATGAATTTTGTACTTGTAATTGAGGGGAAACCAGCAAATGCCTATGGTTGAAAGAAACAGAAAGAAGAATTATTTTAACAGCCACAGCACAGAAACGTTACTTCTTTCTTCCTCACACAATAATAGAATAATGGAATAATAGAACAAATACTAAGCAATAAAATCATTAAACATGTAAAGGAAGATGAACCACGCATTGTAAACAGCTTAATTTTATAAAGAGCAACATTCATCAAACAAACTTAATTCACCATTTGCTTGATTTACTACTTGTGGGTGAGTAGTGATTTTATTCTAGTTTTATTACGTGGAGAATATATGCACATAATTAAGAAGTTAGAAGACGTGCCTGGGTGTTTACTTTATGAAACACAGCATCTGGCACAAATCTCATCAGGATGAGAGGAAAATAAGGCCCCTGCACCTTTTTCTTTTTCTCCTTGTATTAAAAGAAGTGTTCGGTGTGTTTCACAGTTCATGCTGCAGAGACAGAAATTGCCCTAATGAGGATTGGTAGATCATACAGAGAAAGGGCAAGCAGTTAGAATTTAACTAAAAGAGGCATGGGAAGAAAGAGAACTAACCTGTACTTATCTGCCAATGTAAGGACTAAATTCAAAACTATGAAAATGGTTGCAATAATGGAGCTAAACAGAGAATTCAGATGAATGTTATCTCTTTCAGTACTCACACACAGACTTTAAGGTGAAACAATTTAAATAATCCCAGAATTAGTTGAAATAAGCACATTGTTAATGAAAGGTGAAGGGATTGATATAGTGGTAAATGAAACCTTTTCTCTCACAACAGGTCATGCAGGTACCTTGCCACTGTAATTCTGCCTAGATGGTCAACATATTTTGGTGCTATCCTAAAGCTTCACTAAGAGCCAGTGTTCATTCCCCCGAAGTCTCCTCTGCTTCTCCAGGGGGAAGATATGAATCATTTAACATCACCTCACGGTGGAGGCAAGTTGGACACAGGACTCAATGAGAAAAGCTAAAGTAGTTAACATCCTTCTCCCTGAAGAAGAGTCCCAAAATGGAATGAGGAGTGCTGGTAATGATAACGGCATCCTAAATGCACTGTGTGCATTCAGGCTGACAAGGAGAAGGTCAGAAAAGAGCATCCCTTAATCCTTACCAAAACAATCACCCAGCACCTGCTGCAAAGCTGAAGAGGTTCAAAACCCCTTGATTCTGCACCCCAAACCACTTGCTGCAGTTTTGGGCCAATGCAGTGTGAGAAACTCTCTGAAAGGGATGAACCTCAGCTCTTGAGCTCTTGCCAGTGCCAAGTCAGGCACTGCTTCTCTTCCCAGCCAGAGAAACATGTGCTGCGACAAGAATGAGAATGAGAGGAAAGCAGTTCAGGAATGAAGCTGGCTGTCTAAAAGAGATGGGATTATTTATCTGGCAAAAGGCATAGAGGCAATCACTTTCCTGAACTTAAACTAATTCAGTATTTGCAGCTGCCATCAGGGTATCTCACTGCATCCACAGTAAAAGCAAAAAGGGGAGACACTGATTTAGCTTTTCATATGGTGTTTTTTCTTCTATAAAATAATTTCAGGAGTAAGCTTCACCAGTTTATTTTTAGTCATAGACATGTAGCTTTTAGAAAATGTAGATGGAAAATCTGTGTGATCCTTTTCTTTTGACAAGCTAGAGTATCATATAATGCTGTGTACTTTACCAATTGACTTACAAAATGATATTTGGTTGTGAGAAGGAAGGCGTCAAATAATAACTTCCCTTCTTTTGTGGCAGAGCAGCCATGCAATAGTAATTTAATTTGCTCTTGAGAAAAATCAAATGAACATCTATTCTGGCTATGTATTTCATTTTACAAAGCAAAACACAGATGATAGAGTGCAGTCCTTATAGACTGAATCTTCTCTGAAGAAGAGAGAAAGGGGTTTTTTAAATCTGTGATCCCAAGCACCAGCCACAGTTATCAAATGAGTTATGAAGTGAATTACTATATATGTAGGTAAAACAAATATCTATCAGTAATCACAAACATGCTCATGACTGAAATCTAGGCCATTCTTTTGCATTGACTCTCTCCAGTTAGCGCAGAGGAGGGAAAGCCTTTAAAAAGCAAGAAATTAAATCATGTTAGTATCCTTACTTTATATTACAAAGGGCTAATATTTTTGGAAAGCAAAATACAATACAAAGAAAAATTCTGAAATCAGCAAGTTTCACCAATGCTACAAAATGTGTTTTACAAACTTCCAGTCTTTCAGAGCAGGCGATATGTGGATGTTTTTCAGAATAAGCCATATATACTATTTTGGCAGCAGAATTAATTTCTTTGTGTCTTCTTAGAAAATTTACATACTGCTTCATACACTGATTTAATTATAAAAAATAAAAAAATTAAAAACTCATAGTTGTGAAATAAGGTGTGTTTTACGTTTAGCTCCTCAGAGTATAGTGGAGGTTTGATGCTTTGATGGTCACTGATGGTCTTTGAACACCAACAAATATTAACGCACCTGGATCTTGGTCATCTCCAAAATACATGTTTAATTTTAAGAAATGCACATTGTGAAGGTAAATCTTCTGTCAATGCTAAAAGGTACACTTGAGGCCTGATTTTTTGCTCTACTTAAATTTCTTACTCAAGAGAAAAAAAGAGTAATAATTTTGAGCTTAGACCAGTAAAGGAGGTAAATACTGGATGCAGCCTCTGACTCTTGCCTGGTTGCCCCATGACACTCCAGAGGTATGCTTCTTGATTTGACCAGTCCACCCTCATGAAGTCCTGCTGAGTCCCAAAAGATCCTGGGCTGCATTGGGCAGGCCTCAGGGGCATGAAACAGAGACAAATCCTCTGCACTTCATTATGTCTTTACTGAACAAACCTGAACAGCAAGACTGAGGTACATGGTGTCCTCTGTGTGTTAGATTATTTCTTCCTTCTGGCTTACTGAAGTGAACAAAAACTTTCCTGTAAAACATTGTAGATTATTCTATCTTTTTTTAAACCCATGTGAAAGTAGAGGATATACCAAACATAACTGAGGCCGAGATGCACAACAGGCTAAAAAACTTGCAAATATAGTGTTTGCAATGCTATTTAGATGGTAGGAACACAGCAAAAGAATAGAGTCTTTAAAGTCTGAGTAACCAGTTCAAATTCATCAAAGGTCAGTAGCGATTAAATAAATTTATCTTCATGAAGTCACTTGATGGCATCAATGCATTTCCCAGAGGACATGTGCCAGGTTACAGAAACTGCCATCACAAACAGCATCCTTAATGAGTCTCAACAGAGAGAGCAAAAGACTGAATAAAGCCTAATTTTTTTATATGGGGTACATCTTCTAGGTCATTGCCGGGATGCTGTGGGCACACTCATGCCTCTGTGAGAAGAAGTCCCTCAAACCATATTCTCAGCTATTTTCACTTGTAAGATTGTGCAACTTCTTAAACAGGGCCTTCTTCCATATAGTGTGAGATAAAAATGCATCTGCAAAGAATGCTCTGAGGGTGTGGAGGCGATAATACATGTGTGTTAAATATTGCTATGTTTAATGATATGCCGTATGGTATAGTTAGACTCACAGTAGTTCACTGGAATATGTACTACATCATAATATTCTGTGTGCTTTTTTGCTTTAGTAACAACAACAACAACAACAAAAAGAATAAAATATAATAAAGCCACAGTCACCAAGATGCCTGTTGAAGGAGAAATTGCAGTCTGAAATATAACAAATGCCAAATAACATGGGGTTTTGGAGGAGGGAAAGAGGCAAAAGAAAGCAAGAAGAGCTCCAGTGAAAAGGGGAGGGTGAAAGCAGAACAGTATGGGCTTTTCATACTCTAGATTCCATGCAATGCTTGTAATGAACCTTGCCAAAAAAACTAGGCAAGGTTTTATACATGGTTCTGATTATTAAGGCTATATGTATGTACTAGGCTTATAAAGTAGTGTGTGTGCCCATGTGATAAGTTTCTTACATTAATGCATGCTGCCAAAATCACAGAGAGGAGACAATAAGTAAACATGCAAATTTCTGACCATAAAGACCAATATTTTGTGGACAGATACTTTAGGTAACGTTTTTTTAGAGCTTTCATAATGCTCATGCTGATGGTGAACTGAAGAAGCGAGAGAGAAGAGATGCTTGAAGGGGTGAGAGGATGAGATGCTGCCTCAAGCAGGGGAAAAAGTGATTGCCTTATTACCATGTTTATTTTTAAAGCAAAGGGCTAGATTCTGCATCTGCCCTAGTTGCTGTCACTATGCAAAAATCAGGTCCCAGATACCCAATTAGAACCAGAAGCACTAAGAAGGTTTGCATGTGCTAGTGAGGAATATTTCTTATTTGTCACTTCCTTTTGGTCAGGAGTTGGATTTGGGAATGTGAACAAATACTGCCTGTATGTACTAGGTACATAGTAATAGTAATGCCAGTACTAAAGTACTGGACTTAATATACTCCAGGGATGTCTGCCAATACAAAGTCCAGCATTTTGAAAACAGTATTAAGGAGGCATTACCAGCCATGCATCCTTACTCCACCACACAGCATGGCTCAGACTTGCACTGCAGCTGAAACATTAATGCAGCCTGAGCAACTTTAAAAACCATCAAAGCGAGTTCTGTCTCTCACAAAAGTTTTACTCTGAGGGCTGTGTAAACAGAGCACTGTCTCTTTAACTGATTTTATTTTCCTCTCTCTTTTTTTTTTTTAGTTTAAAGATTACATTTAATATCTATTTCCCAGCAGTGTACAAACTGACATCATCTACTCATAAAAGCGGAATGCTTTGCTTTTTTAAGCTTCAAGCTGAATAACAAATTGCCACAGATGACAGCATAAAAGAATAACAGAATGGAATCAAAAGAAAATTCATTGTCAACAGAAACCCCCTGCTGAGGAATTTCAATTTCATATATCTAATTATCCCTGTCAGTTGGAAGAACTGACAAAAAGCATTCTTTGTTCTCTCTTTCTGCCTCCCGCATCTCACTCTCAATTAATTCCGGCATACAAATATGACTAATTGTCTTTGCAGTGCTCAAGAGCTCTGTATATAAATGTTCATGAACTGAAAATGATTTGGAGGGTATTCATGCATCGATTTATGATATTTGAACACAATAGACATGCATAATTCAGGTGACCATGTTAGCACCCTCACAAGCCCTTATTACAGAGATTAGGCAGGATTCTCTTTTCACATCCGTTTTTCATATATGTGCTTTGTGACAATAACTCACTTTGCACCTATTAAAAAAGGAAGCATTATATGTCTGCTGTGGCTTATTGAAATTGCCATGAACAAGATTACCAGCATTTAAATAACATAGGGGGTATGGCCAGAAATATTAGATACTTTCAAAAGCAAGACCAAAGCATGATGAAGGTTAAAGTTGATGTTGGTTTTTTTAATCTTGACTTGATCATTTCAAGAAACCTTTGAAGTGACAAAATTATCTTTACTCACATCCTGTATTGACAAATACTCTGAGGCTAGCTTTTATATGATACCTTTTATGTAAATATATACACAGATGCATGAATGCATGCATAGAGAGAGGGGAAAAAATGAATAATTTTTTATTTATTATCCTTTCTAATTAAATGCTAAGGTTACCTCAAGGGAAAGGTTCTTGTATGATGACAGAATTAAGGCTGAATTAAGGTTTATAATCGACACTTGGAGAATGTTACATGTAGCTTGGCTATCCTGGCTCATAACAAAACCTCCTCCATTCTATTACTGCACTTGTTCAAATCATATAACTTTTTTTTTTTTTTTAACTTTGATACAGCTGTATTACTTACTTGGGCAAAGATCTTGCCCATGATATGAACTCCTCACCTACCCCAAGGACACATTATCACACCTTTTTGAGATAGAAGGACTGGCTGAATCAGTAAAGAAGCTACAGCAGTCACTGTGGTGTGAGTTACACTGGTTTCACTGGTAATCATGCTGCATGTTGGGATCCACAGCAAAACACCAGTACTTAAGAATTCAACATAAACAAGACACTAGATTTACTCATGTTTCATCAAAACGCTATTTTATTCCTGGCTGATTCTTAACTCTGGCATTTCCTCTGAAGAAAAAGGAGTTAAGTGAGAAGCTACAAGCAAGAGCAGAGCCTAAGGAGAATAAGATCACTTATTACATTGAGTAGCAAAGGTACAAAAATAAAGGTTGCACAAATGGCAAGTTTGCAATGAAAAAAGAAAATGAAGTCTGGTCACGTCAGGAAAATCTGCAAAAGTTCTTAGAGGAGATAGAGTTGCTGGTGTTTATAGGACTTCAGTTGTATTTTGTACCCTGACTTGGTTTGCACAATGTCGTGTTGGAATTGTCCTGTTCTCTGTGGTGTTAGATTGTTGGAGGTTTTGTTTGATTTTTTTTTTAAGGGTTATTTTAATTTTAGATTATATTAATATTCAGAGAATACAATCTTAAATGACACTGAAGATGTAAAATTCAAGAAAGAGATACTTTTTTGCCAAGTGTGTTATAAACCCGTCCTGTAAAACTGGGAAGCTGTTCAAAGCCCAGGCCTTCATCCCCGTTGCTGCTTCAAGATGAAAAATGACTGAGGTGGAGACTTGTACAGACACTTGCTTGTTTCCTGCATCCCTACAAAACACTTAGAAACTTGCATGGAAAAACATGTAGCCTGTGCATAAATTTTTCCATGACACCCAACAATTTATGTGCCCTTTGTATACAGTTCTCAACAGCAGCTGGCTCCCACCGCTCCACGCAGAAAATGTCATGAGCTCAGCAAATAAGGGTTTTCCATGTGAAGCAGCACAATGATTTATACACAAAGTCATCATTCACTGAACTCCTACAAGAAGCATATGGATGGAGGAAAGGGCTCTCAGAAAAAGTGGGAGGGGTGGAATATAAACAAATATTAAGCCTTGACTACAGGATGAGGTAAAGAATTCCATGATATTGTGTCAAGAAATAAGTAACCACTCTTTGTAAAATATTTACTGGTGGCAAAAATAATAGTGTCAAATGACCTGTTCTCCAGAGGCTAGAAAACAGGTGTGAGTATTAACAGGTAAACGAAGACCTTTGGATATAGTGACAATAGCAAATTTGGAAATTCCTGTTGAAATTGGTGTTCAGTTAGGCAGAAATCAATAAATAAAAGAAGTTGGTTTGTGTTTGGATATTTTCTTCTGCTGATACCCTCTGAAATTGCTGTGTCTTTTCTTTTCCAGCTGCAGGTCAGTTTTTCATGAACGTGCTGCAAACCACCTCTGCATGCTCATTGCATGTGATTTGGGGGGAATTTAATGCATTTTGAGGCATAGTTTTGGCTCTTCTGGCTCACTTGCACTCATCCCTTATGTCACTGATGAATTGAGCCCTCTTATTTAAAGCACTGGTTTTATTGAGAATACTTTCAGGATATTGTGGAATCAACACCCTTTACAAACGTCCATGTTTTCAGGTCAGTCAGAGAAAGCTTGTTTCAGTTTAGTAGAAAAATTTCTCTTAGGTTTTCAAGACAGCAACTGAAAGCATAATAGTTTTTAGGCTCTCTTGCTGGTTAATTTTGGTTTGGCCTACTCAAGAGGTAATTGATTTTTTTTTTAAAATCTCTAAATTTTGCCCATTCCTTAAAAGGCTTTCCATCTAACCACAAAGGGAACTGCCGCATCATCCCCAGTCCCACCAAGTGACAAATGCCCATGTACTTCTGTGCCCATACAGACCCTCCATGAGGTCAGTGCTCTCTGCCTTCCTCACAATATCCTTCTCCTGCAGTTATGAAGCATAAAAAATCAGAACTGGTGGGCAAGCAAGGATCTGATTAATTCAGAAGAATTGAATAGGCAAGTTCTGTACCCGCCAGGGCTCCCCCAGAGGATTAGAGCCGTGGTTACCAGACAGACAACATCATTTTCTTGCCATGTTCAACAAAAGATACTTTGGGTCAAATTTTGCTCTCCAATGTACACTTTTCATTATTTGTGAAGCTGTACCATATTTACAGCATAGAGTACTCAGTACTTGGCTCCATTATTTTACTTTTTTTTTTTTCCATTTAAAGAAGCCAGCCAACTAAAAATATTACAGAGCTGAATGAATGGCATAAAGCCAAAAACTGTAAAGATTGAGAGGCTGCCTTAATTTTTAAACTGTTCTGTTGGCTTTTGATTTTGGCTTAATTTAATTTTGAACCTGCAGGACTTAATGAAGCCATACCTTTGAATTTCCTGGCATTTACCACTTTCGATCTGTATCTCTATAGACATTGCTAAGCTCTGTTTAGAAAAATGCTAAAACTAAAACACTCCAGTGTTCCTATAAAGCTCTCATTCCAAATCTCTGTGCAAAATATATCTTTTCTGACTTGCACATATCTGTTAATTTTGCTCTCCCTCTGCTATTATTTATCTCTGTAACTGTATTGTTTAACTCCTGTAAAGTGGTTTTGGGATACACTTTGGATGAAAGACGCTATACAAAATAAAGTTGTATTGTTTTGTACAAGCTGGCACATACTTGTACTTGGTTCCGCATAAGCTTGGCAGAGATCTCTCTTACAGCGCAGCGCTTTATAGTTTCTCTCCAGCCTTTTTTTTTTTTTTTT
>VZTH01013799.1:677151-786581 GCA_013397815.1 Aleadryas rufinucha
TTTTTTTTGCATCTTTCCCACTTCCTTTTGCTGGTTAGGATGTACTACAAGAATACATCTGTTATGATTAATAGGTGACTAGAAATTTATTTGCTACCCAGAACTTGTCCTTTTCCCCGTCAAATATTTTTGAAACAAGGATAATTTTACTGAGGGAGGTAAGGCTGCAACATTGACCTGGCTAAAATCTACATACAGGAAAGAAACTAAAAAATGCATCTGATATTTTAAACATAAAATCTACTTTGATTTTTATAAGCAATCAGAGGTGATTAATGCTTGGGAACTCTGTTCATTATATGAGCCTTTCTGTATCCTTGGTCAAATAAAGCAAGCAGGTGCAAGTCATAGGAGTTACTGATTATTTATGGCTTTTAGATACTTTGTGGGTTTAGCTGGTGAGAAAAGTTTTATTCCACTCACATGGACAAAACACAACCAACTGTCTGGACTGATTAAATTCACATTGTTGTATGAGCACATGGCAGGCAGGGGAAAAATTATAAAATCTCACCGCCTATGCCATGGCAACTGAGCAAACAGCTCATGGGAAGAATGTGAATAATAGAAAATAGCAATATTTCTCTTTGTGTTTTCAGACTTGACAGTTTTATCCCCACATCTGCCTGATGTCCTGTGAACAAGTAAAGTGCTTGTACTAGCTACTCTAGTTCTCATTGATTTCACTCATCCTTGTCTAAGAGCCGTCTCAAGATGTCCCATGTACATTTTAAGGTTTAGGAGTATGAACCAGAAAATATTTGGGGGTTGTATATGTATGTAGGGAAACCACAGAAACAGGAATGTGCTACTTGTGAAAGGCTTTTAAAATTGATTTTAGCATACACATTCAGGATTTCAGTTTTCTGGACAGAAAAGTGAACGTTGGAATCATTTTTCTGAATTTCAAGTCAAATGCCAAACTTTCACTGCGACTGTTCAAAAAATGTGAACTATGTTCAAAATCTTATACACATAAATTTATTTCTCTTCAGTTCATGGAATCTGTCACTGTCTGAAAACCAGTCATCAGCTGGATTGTTAAAACCAGTTTGTTGAACAGATTCTGGTTGCACTCATGAAACAGAGCTCAGAAGATACTTCCTTCTATCTCTAAAATATGCACACTTGGTTTTGCAGCATCCAGCAAGACTTTTGATCATTTGTTTGCTGTATATGTCATGGGAACTTTGCTCTTCTAAAGCAAGACTTACGTGTCTTCAGTGCTTTTGCAAAACTATGTGGTAAGTGGAGACAGGAGAGTTTGACCTTTGGTAGGAATACCACTTGCAATTGGAAATTTCCCCAAACCCCAATGTCGTTTGAGCTAATTACATACTCTATTTAAGGTGGGCTATTTTAGTCATGGTCAGAGGCAGGCCTGCTGACAGGATTCAGAAGTGACTGACAGGGCAAAGCCATATTTTTCATATGAGGTATGATGCAGTTTCAGTTCTGCATTTCCAAGAAGGTTGGTGTGATCTGATAGCTCTAATGCTATGAAATAAAACTTTTTAAAGGTTCTGTGTATATGACTATGTATATGACAAAGGGGGATAATGAGTGTTATTTTTTTCCCTGAATTAAATTGGTTTTTTAAAAAGGATATTTAAAATACTGTTATTCCATGAAGCTAGGAACCTGATTTGTTTGCCTGATTTTTCTGTTGCTGTTTCAGTAAGCAAAAATAGTGGTTTTGACAAACTCAGTGTGGAAAGAACATTCAGCTCTCCTTCATATCAGCAGTGTGACCTTAATTGGATGTTTTACCCTATCACGATAGTGTGAAAATTAAAATACCTTTCTGTTCTGGAAGATCCACCTTGGTCTGGCAGGTCTGGAAGAATCTGAGTTCCCCATTATTTGTAAAGGCCTATGGGTAACTGCAAGCTGAGGAAACAAAAATAAAGGAAAAAAGATACCTTGAAAATAGCAATTGCAGTTACTGAAGAAGATGTGCAAAAAACTGAAATTTATTCTGTAAATAATTATAAACATAGAAACTTCTACTGAAGACAAGTATCAAAATTTTGATATCTAAAATATTTGATTAGAGCACTATAATTATCTATCAGACCATCTCAGGCTAGACTAATGGGCTTTTAGTCTCTGGGACCAGGTTAGAATTACTCTGAAAAAAGTCCCACAAACACACATGCTGTGGACATGAATTCCTCACCATCAGCTCTGCTGCTCTGCAGATCTGCTATTGCCTTTTTAATGTAGGCAAAGCCTTGCAGTAGTAGAGAATTCATGAGATATCAGTAGGTTATTTCACAGTTTTTAAATCAACTTTTATATCACGTAGGTTTTGAGACAACTTGCAAATAACATTTAAGATTGTTTATAGTTGTGATTGATGCACTTAAAATGTATGTTGCATGGAAAACAAGCTAGAAAATATGCTTGAGATAATGAACAATGTAGCTTTGATGATACTCACGACTACGTGTTTTGGTTCCTTTCTTTTTCTAGTACATCTCTCTGGTCAACCAGAAGGGTTCTACCTGTCTCATCACTTGTCTTGTTATTTGGATTTTATGTTCTTTTCTCCCCTACTTATCCTCTGCTTGGCAAATTTATCAGCAGACTGTGACAGAAGAAATCTGGAGTTTAGAGATAATTAGGAATGCCCAAAATGTTTACAGAGGAAGTTCATACACAGTGCTGATGTTTTTCCTGAGTAGCATTTCTGTAAATTTAGAACTATCTTGGTCTTATTTACACAGGAAGAAATCTGAGCTGAGATTAAAAATATATTTAAATCTGAACACCAAAGGCAAAGAAGAGAGTAAAGGGCTGATAATTATTTCTGAAAGTAAGGAATAATTCTGAAAAATAAAAGGAAGGACACTTCTGGACCCAGTTCAGCTTACACTGAAGCAAAATTGAGTTCTGCTATTGATTTGATGAAAACAGGACCAAACACTGTGTGCCACTTGTCCATATGAAATAATTTGAATGGACTGAGGAGAAACACAATAGTAGAGACAGGGAATGAAAAACACCCACAACATTATACACCTTCAATTCACCGAGGAGAGCTTTTCTCATGAAGGGGTATATTATTCCCTTATGTGTATGTGGCTTCCATTACCAGTAATGGGAGTTGATCACACACAGAGAGGAGAATGGACTCCTCCGTCTGACATCTCGCTGGCTGCCTGGTATAAAGCCAATAGACAATGCCAAGTTATTCTGATAGAGCTACTAATTGGAATCATGTTGTATATTGCTGAAGTTTGTTTATTTTTATGAGAGCATTAAAATTTCAGAAGAGCTGCGTTTGGATCTCTCTTAGTGCACACACATACTACAGGCAGTCTCCTTGTTTTACATGACATGCAGGGGTACAGCATACATGCTGTCTCTTTTGTGTTTTGCTGTAGTGGTCTAGAGATGCCAGCATGTGAAATTATAGCCCCTGCTGTGTAATGTTTTTAATATGTACAAATGCACTGGCTGAATTAAAGGAGCAGCATTGCTAGTTCAGCCCAACACCGACTTCTTTATATATTAATTGCAATTAAATATATTTGAAAATATAAATATGTTGCAAAGCCTGATGGTCTGGGTCTCCTGCCTCCTTCTCACCCTCTTTCTTTCCTGTCTTCTTCCCCCCTGCCCCCTAACATATACACAGCTAGTGTAGCCACGGTCCCTGCTTTCCAAAAGGATCCAGTGTGTCACATTGCCAAACTTTCACATCTAAATTCTCAACACTGCTTAAACAACTGAATGACCAACACTTTTAAGGAACTTGTCCATACAAAATTGTAAGATCACTCCACAGGCAAGGGATGGGAATGGCCACAAAGTAACAGCTCTAGTAGAAAATTATGCATTGACAGTGAGGGACAGTCATCCTCAGCAGGCCAGTACAACAGAATTGAATCCAGCCTGAAAAAACAGTGATTTCTTCTCTTACTAAAGGATGACATTTTCTTATTTTACTGCAAAGTTCGGCAGGGAACCCAAAAATTAGGCAAGTCTCCCCAAGGTGAGCATACCCTCTTCTTATCCTTGAAAGCACTGTGCCTTATTAGAAATGAGGGGTCTATTTCATGCCCAGCTGCAACAACAACATTAAATAAGTAAATTAATATGCACTTACACACCCTGTGTTTCAGGCTCTGCTGTTCACACTATTCAAATGTTAAAGGCCATGATTGCGCCCACTGATGTAGAATTTCGGCATATATTTTTCTGGTCTTCCGCAAGACTCGCTTGTCTCTTTCCCAAGAATGCTAAGCCCATGTATGTGAAAAGAACAGAGCTTTATCTTTTTTAATTAGGAGGCTGGAAGCACAACATGTGCATTTTTTCTGTTTTTGAAAACATTGATTCCATGTTAGTCTGTCTGCTTTCTGTGCTTTCTTCTCTGTTCCTGATAGAATGACACAGTGTAGCTCTAAAAATTGAGTATATTTGTGCATTTAGAAACAATTATTGATATGTAAGGGTTTTCAGCTCTATATGGTGGTGGTTTTTATGCTGCCAGGCTCATACCAATACTAAAAAGGAATCACAGATTACTCTAAAAGAGCTAGTGAGAGAGAGGGAGAGTTTTCTGGGTAAGGCAGGCTTGAATTCTTACTTTAAAATTTTATTTATATCTGGATATTTCTTACTGTTTCAGGAAACTCTTCTGGAATTGATAACATTCAAATGAGGCACCACCATGTAACCATCAGGTGATGGAGGCTTATTTGAATGCATTTCTCTCCTGAAGTAACCTGTTGTGAGGGGTGGTTTGAAAGGAGCTTCTAACAATTTTTGCACTTCCCAACAGGATAAGTAAAATGCTGAAATTTGTCCTCTGCTCCATCGTGCCACTAGCCTCAACTGCTCTTGGTTTCTCTGTTTTCACTGAAGTTACATTTTTTTGCAGTGAAGGCGAGTTTGTGGGTGGGAAACCTTTCTCCTGTATCTACCAGGTGGTTAACTTCTCCTTTTAAAGGCTTCATTTCACAAAGCGATAGGCAAAAGCTTCATGTGCGCTTCATTAAGGAGTTTACCTTTCAGCATTCATGTCATTAGGGAGGGTAATTCAAATTACGCCCCTCTGCAGAGTGAGACATCTGAAGGGAGGGCTGGGGTGGGAGGGTGAGAACAGCACTTAAGATTTAGGGGGGCGGGGGCTAGACAAGGAACCCAGTGGCAGGGGGAGAAATCTCCCTGGACCTCCAGCAGTCCTATTTCTACTGGAGCATAGTAAGCTCCTATGCAACAGATACCATCTGCAAACGAAAGGACCCATTTTTCTACAAGAGAAAGGAGAAGTCAGCAAAAACCTTCTTTAAAGCAGCTTGCTAAAATGCAAACTATTAAAATATGAAGTCTCACTTCCCTCGTCTGCTCCGCAGCAGCCCCTTAGTTAGCAGAGATCACATTATCCAATCCTTTGCTAGAACACTATTCAAGTTTTAGCAATTCCCTGTCAAATGTTAAATAGTTTGCCAAAGAATAATAGATGCTTTACATTTTATGCATTACTAGTTCCGAGACTAGTGCTATAAAAGTTTTCTATTAACATGTAAGCACTGAGAGAAGTTTTTTTTGTTGTTGTGTTTTTTTTTTTTTAACTTGATAAATATACATAACTCCTTTACAATGGGGCTCTTGTGTTGCTAATGGGGACCCTTAATGGAGAGTTATATTTCCAGGATTATATCTTTATTCAGTTGCAAATTATTTTTGGGGGGAGTTTTAATACTCTGCTTCAGTCTATGAATAATAGTATCATTTGAATGCAGCGGACACCTGGTGCAGTAGAAGGACAGTGGGAGCTCTAGACTGACCTGGTATGACTGCCAACTTTGCATTTTCCCAGCCTTTCCTATCCGCTCCATTCAGCATCTAATTTCATTCTCCCTCAGCAAAATGCTAGACACTTGTAACTTTATTCTCCCTCGGCAAAAACTTGCTCTCTTGTAAGGAGGGGAAAAAAAACACGTGAAAAAAAATTCATCTTATCAATCTCTTCTTATACAGAGTCTAGTAATTTGAAGGTTGGGTAAAGTTTCAGGAAAAAACTTCCAATTAAATACTGTAAAAAGATAAAATAACAGTGGCCTTGCTGCTGCCCAATAGCTTTCTTGAAGCGCTCTTTTGTTGATTTATTGTACATTAGCCACTGAGCCATGCAAAGAACATTACGTTTCAGAAAGAGCTATTCGTATGCGGCCTGCATCCTCTCCAAAGACAATCAGGCCTGTATTGCATTTTGCAAATTTATACCAGGATGTTGGTTTAGAGTGTTTCCCTGAAAAGTTTTTCAAGTAAGTGTCTGCTTTCATAGGCAAGAGTGATTGAGGCACACAAACAAACCTTTGTTTCAAAACTCACAGATGTATGGCTGGAGCAGAGCTTTGTTTTCCGCTTTAAGGAGTATTCTCAGATTTTTGTTTTGAGCACAACACAGGATTGTACAAAAAAATCAGCTTGAGGATGAATGTCTGGTATAATCTCAGGCTTTCCAGATTTTCCCAGGGTTAATTTTTCTACTCTGAACTTTGTGGGGAGGGAGTTGTTGTTGGGGTTTTTGTTTTGTTTTTTTTCTTTTCTTTTCTTTTCTTTTTAATTCAGGACTCCAACAAAAGAAGTTCTGGGTACTTTAGTCTTTAATGACTTTAGGAAACTTCATTTCAAAGCTATTTGGGAGTTTGTGGCCTTGATAACATACTTCTTGTGCTGCGCTCTGATCAAGATCTTGTTCTTCTTTTACCCTTTCATCATCATTTTTGAGTATCCCTATGCAATGGTGCTTGTCATTTCTGGGCTGGGAAGATAACCACCTATGACCTGATCTATGAAAGAGATGAACTTTCAGATCCACCCTTTGATGGGTGCAGGTCTGTGTATGAACATTGACCCAAATGACCAAACTAATGCAAAATCCCAAGATATACAAAATCCTAGTTACAAAATCCTAATAAAACACACTTTACTGACAGGCTCAGGTTGGCTGCTAAGCAGTAAACTAGAAACAAAACTGACCCAAGCTGCCAAAATACTAAAGTGTTTCTGATAACAAACACAGCAGCAGAAGGAAATGCCAGGTGATACATGTTAAACATCTGATCGGGATGGGGAGGACACACACACTGGCATAGGTAAAGTTGCTCTCTCCTAAGTTGTGGGCTAGATGCACAGGATGAAGTCCTGGCTGGAGTGAAGTTACTGGAATTTTGCCATTTGCTTTCACAGAGCCAGAATTTCACCTTAGCAAGCAATGTTCTGTGGCTCCAGCCAGATTCACAAGAGCTATCAGGAAAGAAAGGCGGTCAGAAAGTCCCAGCTCTGTCCTCCGGTCCTATTACGTCTCTTGCTAGGAGAGCCAAAGCTGTTCTACCACCATTCAGCAAAATTGTAAGGTGCAGACAACTGCATTCCCTGCATTCCCAGCAGGCCTTTGGAGAAAGGAAGGAAGAAAAGGAGAGGGCAAGTTACAGACCCTAGTCCACAACTTCCTCAGCTATCTAAGCTAGAGGGATTCAACTATGTAGTAGTGTCCCTTAGGCTAGACCAAGGCCAACATGCTGGCAAAGACACATTGCTGCTGATTAGGTTTTATTAGAAATTTGCCATGCATGTTTTATTTTGAGGTTGAAAAATTGTTTCACCACTGGACAATTTTTCACTGGGAAAATATCTTTTTCTGTCAATAAATCTGCCATTTTGTGTGAAAACCAGATGCTTGGAAAGCAAAAGCTTTTGACCCTAGATCAAGACTGTATTAAAATGAAAAAAATCGTTGGTTTAGGAATCTCACTGTGTGTTAGCAGTTTTATGGTAATTTGAACACTTTCTGCTTTTAGTATCTTCTAATAAATGGATTTCCTGAGCAAACAGTGGTGTAAGCTTTATGCAAAAGATGAAGACCATGGTTCAGTGCAGGCTGATCTTCCAGCTGGTAGCAAAGGACATGAGGAACCACAACTACAGTTCCCAAAATTACATTTTTCAAGGGTGTGAGAAGAGAATCATAAATGCCAGTGGTTTAAAACAAAGCCTTTTTTGGCTTTTTCTGCACACAGGATCATGATTTAGTCAGACCCTATCTTTTTATCTTTTCTGGTGGAGAATTATTGGAAAAAAATGGATACATAAGGAACATTAATATGTCATTCAATATTTATACCATCAATAGGCTTAGTTGCTTTCTTATCTTTGAAGTCCGTAATGTGTAAATCATCGCAAAATTGGCATGATTTTGATAGTTAATGCAGGTCCTTATTTACTTTAGGATGAATCCTGTCGTCTCCATGGTGTGAGGCGGTTAAAGACATGGTAGAACCTGTGATGATTCTCTACATAAGGAAAAGAAGACCAGCTGACAAATTCTTACAGGGCATCTTTACCCTCTCTCCTGTACACTGTAGAACCAAAACCTCCACCAACTATTGCTCCCTGTCAGCAGATCACCAACTGGCATTGCTCCATAGCTGCTCTTCTGCAACTTGACGCAGGCTGTAATCTCCCAGTCCCCAGTCCTTGGGATTCAGACCTCCCCAAAAGGGCTAACTTATATCCCATTTTACAACTCAGACAGATGAGATATCACAAGTAGTTGCATATTCAGCCATTTTTAAGTCCTGTTATGTACAACACTCTAAAAGGACTTCCAAAACTATAGAACTGCAGAAGTTCCTAGAAAAGTAACATCATCCTTGATGTCTTCTCTGCTGCATTTCAGCCTGCACTTCTGTGAGTGCGGAGTATTTTTTTTTTTCATTAATCTAATACCTTCTGTGACCAAAATAGGAATAGCCTTCTCCTTCAGAGGCAGTTCATAAAAGTAGATTGACTGATTGCTAAAAATATGCATGTCTAGAGGAAATTATGGTTAAATAATGCTTTTCACAGCCATGCCTGAGACCAGAACTGCTTTGGAGCTACTACAGAAGGCAAACTATCATTGGATATTGTTGAGGTAACTCCTGAAAATCCTCTTCAAGTATCTGGAAAAACATATGAAGCATTTCTTCAGAAAATTCAATCAAACCTAAGAAGTCAAAACCAGCAATGTTTCACAATGTTGAACCAGACAAAGCAGCCTAGTCTGAATTGGTGCTGTTTTTAAGAATTTCCCACTTCTTGCTAGCATCACTTTAGTCCCATCAGTTAGAGTTCCACCTTTAGCTTTTGCAAAAGTGGGTGGTTTTCTTTAGTTCTTGCTTGAAAATTTCTTTATTTCCCTTCTTAAAATGATAGCTTATGGATAGGAGAGAGCAAGTAGGATAAAGCAAATCAAGAAAAAAAGAAGAAGGATGATGCAATAACCTTTTAAATTCCCACTAGAAGTGATCTGGGAGTGCAGCTTGAACATTTACCATATGTTTTTTCAGCCAAACTGTGACTTTCAGGAAGTCACATTCTTTTATCGCACAACCTCAGGGCAGGACAGTTGCCATTGTAGTGTAACCGATACATTTCTGTAGTGCTCTGCATCACATGCCTCTTCTGCACAGTTCTGTGTTCATTTCTCTGCTCTGTCATTTACTGTTTGTCAGTAGTTTCTGAGTCTTTAAGCAGATGCAGGAACCAGAAAATTTTGATAGTGTACATACAGACACTTCCCACACACCCAGTAGCAGTAATACTGTCAGCATGCTGCATAGATGTGAAGTTTTTCAAAACTATTATTATTATTATCCCATATCACGTTTCATCTGTCATAATATTATCATGCAAGTGGATTTTTTCAGAAATGTACTGTTACAAAAAAAAAAAAATTGAATAATTTTCATGTGGGGATGCACCGGGAAGTGCCTTCCTTTCCCAAAGGCATTTTAGAGCAAATACTGCAAAATTCATTAACAGAAGTCAGAATACCCATGTTTATTCAGTACTACTGTGCATACAAGAAGTCTGGTTACCCAGCAATGCTGTCTTTTTAGAAAAAGGAATGAACTCATGGGTCAGAAATTTTCTTGTTCATTCGGTTGTCAAATCTGACTTTACTCATGGAGTAGTTAAAATTTAGGAAGATATAAGGGAGATGGAAAGAGAAGAGGCAAAAAAAAACCCAAAAGAAGAATATTTCATTTAAGGGAATGCGAGTGTTGGCAGTGTTATGGCCTGGGTGGGGCTGTGTTCCCACAAATATAACTGTAGAAACCCTTTCCTGCCCACTGCATGTTGTTTTCAAGGGGGTGACTGACAGCGTAAACAACCCTCTTTATTTCTTTTCCTCTTGTACAGCAGCAAATCTGTGAGTAAATATTGTTGAATCCATGTAAGTGGAGTAGTGTAAGTAATAATTTTGCTGCACTGTTAGTTTACCTACTTTGGGTATGCTTATAGGTTGAAGAATACAGGTATTCTACAATCTTTGATGTATTATCCCCCCAAAAAATAACCCCGAAACAGTGAGATAATAATGTGCTATCTCTGTTTTTCACAAGAAAGATAAAAGAGGGAGAAAAAGCAGAACTGTTGCATCCTGACACAAGCTGGCATTGAGAGAGAAACAAAACAAGCTTTTGAACCTAATGCAGCCATAGCATACCAGGTAGCCATATTAGCGTGGCATTACAGTCAGGAAAATAAGCCCTGAAGAAATACCATGGCAGAGCTGACCTCAGGATTAAGATAATATCTCTGGACAGTGTTAGTTTCTGAATATGTTCTAATGTAAAGAGTATGCTTAATGATATAAAATGTGCATTTGGAAGACAAAGGAATCAGGGGGAAGAAACCTGTGTAGGATTATTCTCTTTTGGGGGTTAGAAATTTGTTCATCCACTAAAATAATTAGCAGAGTTCTTGAAAAATAAAATTAAAGTAGGTAGATGTATTACCAACTTTTTGGTCTTACTCCCTTATTTTTTTCAAATCTTCTTCCACACAGCTGGTGTCTCTTGTGCCAGAATCTGGCGTAATTTTTTATGTTTTTGTTTTTCTCTCCCTTTGGGTGACGGAAAAAAACCCATTGCTAATCTGTGGTGGATCAGACACTTTTGCATATCTTCTGTCCTTTCCTTAACCCTGCACTGCCACGCTGGGTCATAGCACTGTCTGTGAAGACAGAGATAGACTAGGAGAGGAAGAAAAAGTATTTGAAGTAGTAATATTTGAGCTTTTCCATCTCCTGCCTCGATTCACATTACTGCATTTCTTCTTCTAAGCCCCGAGAACACTGTACTTGCACGAAGGTTGTGATTCATACTCCCTGCTTATTTGGAAGCATCATTACCCTGCACAAAAACAAACCCAGAGCATTACCCCAAAGCACCATGAAGGTCACAGTACAGCTAGAGAAAAGACACAGCCTGCATGAACCTCTGTTTCACCCCTGGCCAACTGTGCAGTCTTTCAGGTGTTTGTTTGGTGTTGCTCCCAGTGGGAAAAAAGAAAACCATAGCAAAACACAGCGTCAGTGTGAAGAGCACTGCATAAATGCAGTACCTCTGAAGTTGCCATGCCCTTAGTGGCTCAGTTCCTGTTTTGTGGTCTTTCCATTTAGCTCTGTGCCGTGTGACTTAACAGACACAGGTTAATCGTGCTGTAGAAGGAAAAGAGTGAAGTCCTTAAACATCTAGGTTTTTTCTTACCCAAGTAAAGATTTTGCATACTCCTATGCCTTACTAGTGGATTGGAAACTGTACTTCATAATGTATATATTCCTTAACTGTTGACTAACAGAAGCAACCAGCTGTGCCTTACGTGTACTGTAGTGTAAACCTTTGAGGATTCAATAATGATGAAGCACTAATTCAATCCCTTTCTTATTCCGGTCCAATTTAATGAAGGACCAAGACTCTTTGACTTCTATATGACTTAAGATGGACAGGAGGGTTCTCACTGCAGAGCGCCAGGACTATGTTACCTTCCTTCTCTTCATTTCTATTACTTAAATGCAAAAGTAGTAAATAAATAAATGCTACAGTGACTTGAGATTTATCTCCTTGTTTCTGTTGTCCTAGAAAGTTTTAAGTAAGTGACATTTATGGATAGTCTGTCACTTTATGCAGGTAAAAACAGCTCAACAGTAATTTTCAACAGAACTCCATTTGAAATGTATCTCAGCTTGTAACACAAAAGTTTGCTGGATCAGGCAGGTTCTTCATACCCAACTTAATAACTGCGTGTTCTAGCACTGCATGTATTCATCCAGTATTCATCGAGTGTAGGATTCTTCTGCAAGACCTGGAGTTTGAATACCATAGGCTGCCACAGTTTTTCAAATGAATCAATTACAGAAAGGGTAAAGAAAAAAAAACATTAAAATGAAAATATGGTTCTGACTTTATCCCTCTGAGAATTTAATGAGCTGAAGTACTCAGCAGCTAAAGAGAAATCTACTTTTTAAAGTCACTATAATTTTTTTTCCTTTTCACCAGCAGAAAAGAGCAGACGGATAAGAGATAAAAACCAAGATGTCTGTATTAGGGTTGAATGAGGAAATGTTTTCCCTCAGATAACTTCATGCAAGACATTTACTGAATATTTTCATAGGAAATTTTTTAATTAAATACATCTTTGATTCAGTTCTTAATCTTCTACAAAGACATTTATAGAACCTTCAGGAAGATAATTACTTAACCTACCCAAAAATTAGTCTTTGATGAATCTTCCATCTTTTCTGAAATGGAAACAGACCAGTGTAAAAAAAATCAACCAGTTCTAATAAAGGTAAAGGTAAGAAACACATTGTGGCAGAGAAAAGGAGGAAGTTATGCTGTGTCCAATCACATGCCAATTCATTAATTATTTGTATCCATGTTAAGCATATACATGTTAAGGGCCTCTTTCCTCCATGGTGTATCCCGTCTGCAGGTTTCCACCATGTTTAGCTGGCTTTTTCCTGCTGCAACATGTCCTTGCAGTGATTGGCAGAGAGGTGCTGCTTGTTTAGTGAACTGGAAGAACATCCAGTCCAAGAGTGCCAGAAGCTCAAACTGTACCTGTACCTGCTGAACAGCTGGAAAGAGTATGGCATGAAGAGAATGGAGGAACTGGATTAATACATGTGCTTATAAAAATGTCAAGGTAAGGATAGCTGAACAGTTCTGATAAATCAGAACCATTGTGCCTGAATCGGAACAGATGCTTCCATTTGGAATAAGCACATTTAAGACTGTTAGATAAGTAGCCACTTCATTTGAGTGAGAAAAATTGATTATTGTGGTTCAGTGAGAGAATGCCAGAACACAAATCAAGCACAGCAGATACCTGGAGCCATAGTTAGCAAAATGGAGAAAAAGAGAAGTAAAGGCAATTGCAGAATAGAAGTGGTATGTTTATGAGCATAGCTGTCTCTTCTAGAGTGGCCTTCATAAGACGCTGCAAGTGGCACTGCTGGATACACCTGAAAACTCAGTAGGAAATTAAAAGGCAATTAAGTGTTTGTTAACTTGTGGAGCACATCATGTGAGTCTTTATATATCTCAGTGTTCATGTTCTGTACTGTTATGCTGGGCAATTGTTTTATTCTGTCAGTTGTGCTCTCCAGACATTTAGCTGTAACCTAGCAGGGATTGAGGAGGAAATAACATTCCAATTTTCACACCGGCAACAGCTGATTTGGTTAGGCAGTACACTAAATATAGTAATTTGCCATGTAGCCAACAACAGTGATAGCACATCAAAAAGAGATTCTGTGACATAGCAGGGATCCCTAATGTGCTAGGAATGATGGATGGGCTGTTCATGCACCTCACAGAATGATGCTGCTTTTCAAAATGGAAAGCGGCGTGTGTGACCATCAATATCTTACATTGAATTATTGGCTTCTGTCATGATGCCTGTATTTTAGCCAACTCATGTGGTGGAAAATTATTTTATTCTAGTGACATTTCTGATAAAATAGGCATCAATAAATATTTTGCTTGAGAAAAATATATTCTAGATGTTTACAGGTAATAGCAGCAGTCCTTTGAAGAGCCATCGATGACTCATAATAAGTAAATAGAACTGTTATTGAGCAAAGATTGAAACATGAATATGCTTGTGTTTAGCAGGTCTTTTTCAACATGAGCATTCTCTATGCCCATCATCTAGATGGATGGCTCTTGTACCAGTGTAGAATGCTGCCTGACTCAGTGTTAGTGATGCCTTCTGTGCCTTTATTTTCAGCCAGAATAAAGTGCCTCCAGTTGACAAAGGTGCTATGCTAAAACACTGCCACTCTTTCCCTTCACCTCAGGTTGCCAAGAGGATTTTGGCATCACTGCTGGCATAACTCAGCCTGTATGGATTGTACTGAAACACTGTCTGACAGGACAGCAGCCATGGCTATAAGTGGGATTTGCTCTCCATAAGCCAATGAGGAAATTAAAACTGCTCCTCATCATATACTGGCAGGTGCTATATAATGCCTTAAATACTTTCCAGGGTTAATTACACTGAATCCACTTACTCAACCATATAAAAGATAGCATGAAGATCTCATACAGGTCCCGCAAACCATATGGGTGTTCACCATGATGCCATTGGGGCACTATCTATAGCTATCTATGCACATCTTACGAAAGCAAGATGGTTTGTTTGAACTCAAAGCATATAGGACAGCAGTACGGGATGAAATTTATCTAGAGGCAGCGTCAACCACTTCTTATTCAGATATACTTCATTATTGCATTGCAGTACACATTTGTTTCAGTATAATTGCATTGTGATATTTTCACCTGCTGTTTTACAGCAGTTTTGCACCTTCTCCATAGGGGACAGCTCCTTCTACTCCTTTTTCCTTTTGTGTTCCCCTGATAGATGCTGCTCAACAAACCCTTGGAACTTTTCAAACCAATCATTAGCACTGGGCCTTTCCACAAGACTGCTGTTGACAAACAATTTTTGATGTGTCATTATGTCATCTCCTGTCTCTTCTTCACTTTCAGCACTCTTAGTTCAACCCCAGGTCACAGGATTTCCTATAACTTGTGACTTTCCCAAAAGGTTGATATCCCTACCACCTGCCTGCAGCTGCACATAAACAAGACGTAAGTTGTATATGGCAGGCAACTGAAGAAAGTAAACTTGTCTGCTATCCAGAAGACAAAATATCTATGAAATGCTATGGAATATACAGTAATATGAAATAATATGGAATATAGTTGGCATTGCGGCACAGATTTAATTTAACAGATCTTTTTCAGAATTAATTATTATTTGAACACTAGGACTGAAATCACAGCATTAGCTGTTAAAATATTTGAAATTTAAATGAACTTTTGCATTTTTGAACACCTAATATCTCACACTCTAAAGCATACATCTGCAAGAGTACTGAGGCCTGTGAGTGTTTCCATCCACATTGTTTCCACTTGGGTCTTGGTATTAATTTTGAAGGTTAAAAGGTAAATAACATTTTGTTATTTGTGAAGTAAGTCCATTTCACAAAGTTGAAATGCGATTCAAAGTGTCTGAATTTTTGGGGATTTTTAATTTCACCGTAAACAGTTTGGCAAGCCCTATTCTAGAGCCACAACCACTACAATCAACAGCAAGGGACAAGGTATCTATCAGCACAGCAGGGATGGAGCAATTTAACACAGCAGATTTCCTCCTCTAAAAAAAAAAATCCACTTTCACAAGTACCAGTCAAACAGTGAATTAAACACTTCTTAAAGTACTTCTCTAAGTGTAGTACCAGTAATTCTGGGTCATATGTTTCTGGGTTTTTACTATTCCATGAACACTGTTTTATTACATCTGCAATAAAACCTCAAGTTTTGCATCCAATTTCTGCATTGAAAACCTCCTTTCTAGAGCAGAGTTCCTCTAAATACAGAGATAGCGACAGTAAAGTGCAGAACTGCCTGGTCGCACATTCTCTAACAGTAGCAAAAGCTTACACTTGCCAGCCTCCATTGCACTGGACACAGATGATGAGTCTGAGGATTTCTAAAAACTAGTGACTGTGGATATTTCTGTCCTTTCACCCTGAAACAGATTTTATTCTTTCCTCTTTCACCTTTGCAATTACCAGTTCACTTTTCCCATCTTTAAAAATAACACAGCTTCAGACATTATATTCCCCATTTAACACTAGTCCTTTTTGGATGTCTTTCCCAGATGTTACTAGTTTTTCAAGAAAAACTCGGCAGAATGAAAAAACTCTATCCTTCTCCAGAAACCAGAAAATCCTCTCAGGAGAGAAGGAAATTAATTTTCAGCCTTGCACACTGAGTATGTCCGTTCCCGCTGAAAGGCAGTATGGGGCAGTCTTGTGGACTGAACAGGGATTGCTGGCTAAAACCATGACACTGAATCCAAATATTGGACAAGGAACTCAGGTTCATCCTGACACATCTAAAAAAGGTGATATCTCCTCTCTGGTGCTGTCTCAACTTGCCCTTGGGGTGTGCTGTTTACCCTAAAGCTCTCTGTGTTTTGGGAACTGATATTGGCAAATAACAGAGACAATACCAGAATTTTCAAGAGGACAATTGTAGACCAGCCAGCAAAGGCAGGAAACAATCAGTGCCTGTCTGCCACCAGGTGAAAACTGAATCATATTTAGAATCATCAGAAATATATATTGCATTTTATCCTATCAAATTATTAAAAAAAAAAAAAAAATGTGGATCTTAAGCTAGTTTAGAAAAAGAAAACCTTAATCCATTGTGCAAGTGCTGTTCTTTTTTACTACATATTATTTTTGTTACTACTAATTATTAGGAATAGGTCCATGTTGAGGGCCCCAGTGGACGTGCATAGTAATCACTTCTCTAAATTAGCTTCTGATGAAGGACTCAACTCAGTGCAAGCTCGAGTACTGCAAATCCATTTCCAAACATATTTTACATACACTCTTGTTTGTTTCCTCTGAAGTACAGCAAGGATTTCAGTTCATTAATTGAAAAAATCAAGAGGAGGCAGGAAAGAGGAACTGTGACAAAAGCAAAGCTGATGTAACCCAGAGTAAAATTCCAACACCCTAAGAATTAAGTGCCTGACAGTCATGCTGGACCATGGCTGCTTATGCTGTCCATGACTACCTCAGCATTACTTCGTGCTTCACCTCCTGTTATTTCGGTTACATCAGCCTTTTAGATTCTTGTTGCACCAGTAGATGGAAAAATCTTGGCAGAAACTCTGGTTTTTTCCTTGAGAATAGAGTGTTTGGTACAGTGGACAGCAAATACAGGACCAGGGTCTCCAGGCCTAAGACATACCTCACATGCTTTGTCATATTAAAATATCATTGCTGGCTTCAGGGGTGTTACATCTACCTGTGTCTTCTTTTCTTTATCTACAGAATGCCTGCCCATACCCAAACATTCACAAGGCCAAATTTCAGAATTCCAAGGCTGAAGTAACAGTAATGAAATTTGGAAAATGAATAAATTTCCTCATTTCTTTTGTTATTTGCCTTCTGCAGGGCTCATATTTTCCAAGTTCATTTCCATAACAAATCTGCAAAGCTGCTACAGGTGAAACAAAACAGAAATTCCCCTGTGTTTTAGCATTGCTTCCACAACAGAGGATACTAAAGGAGTGGCAACTATTGCAAAATTTATGATTCATATCATAAGTGTTGGCAATAGATCAGCTTTCTTCTTTCATCTGAAACTCAGTACACCATTATTAATTCCATGTATTTACATTGCCCTTTCCATATCTTATATTTAACTGAATGAGTCATAATTGTCTTCTTTCAATTATGCTGAAATAAAAATTGCACTGATAGCACTGGTGGGTGCACTTGACAATGCTGCCCCCCACAGCTCTTCTGCCTTTTTCTGTAGATCCAGGAAACAACTGAGCTGCAGAAGTCCCAAATGAGCTTTTCCTTTAGCTAAATTAAGCCTCTTGTCTCCCTCTGAAATTCAAGGCTGCATAAGAGAAGCAAATAAATCAAGAGTGGTGCTATGGCATTTAGCCATCCGTCAGCACTATAAACTGTTCTTGCCTACCTGCTTAAAAAGGTTAACTCCTTATATCCCTATCATTCTCCAGTCCAAGCTGCCTCCTTTGAATCCTCAGTAAGCCTCAAACTAAAGCATTACAACCTGTAGTAAGTAGAGTTCAGCATGCTATGAGGCTTAACTCCTTCTGAGGACCCCCGGCCACGCCACTGTAGTGCTGAGCACCAGCAGTGTCACTCCAGATATCATGCTGCCTACATTCCCACCATCACTGGGAGATATATCCTACAAGCTAGATGTCTGGTACACCTCTGAACAAGAATTTCCATGTTGTCTGCTCTGTTACTTGTGTCGATTTTCATTTTCTCATCAAAAGACAGAGATGAGACACAAAAACAGCTTAAGAACAATTTTTAGGGTAATTAAGTGCCTTATAAGGAAAAGTAATTTGCTTCCCTGTCTCTCTTATATCCATGATTTCAGCCCAAGTTATTTACTATTATTTAATAGAGTACATATTTCACCAATGCCTGAAAATTCAGTAGTACGTGCTGTGTTACAAGGATGGCTGTCTCCCAGAGAAAGTATGTCTTAGGTAATGAAGAGTAAATTTATTTTGAAGTACGATTTGCTTCAAGGAGGGAGATATTCCAGGCTATCCTTTTCAGTTACTGGTGATCCTATAATCCAGTGGCTGGTAGTCTGCAGGTATTCCAGCTCCTGTAATCATGTTTTTCAGTGAGAATGGGAAGAGCAGTGCTGAGTTTAAGATGACTTCTGCTGCATTCCTAGAGAGAAAGAGGGCTGATGCAATGAAGGCCACCTCTACATTCTGTTTGATCTCTGCAAATTGTCCAGATACACGGTAAAGCTACTGAACAAATTGCTTGCAGCTGTGTTTCAGAAGAAAGACATTTACTAGCAATCCTTTATTTTCCTGAAGGAAATTGTTTGTTAGTCTACATATATGCACTAAGTAACATTTCATTCATCTTGTGCAGGTCTTTACAAATAAAAATCTCAGCTAATATCCACCATGTGAGTTCAGAAAACTTACAAAGGAGCTAGCAATTATCTTGATTCCATAGAAGAAATAATTTGCCCAAACAACAATCTGAAAGAGAATTTCGTATACAAAGAAAAATACCAAGCGCGTACTCGCCTGCCATAGAACTCTCTCTTTGTCTCTCCCCGTTTTTCCCTCTCCGTGTACTTTCTCCCCTCCCCCTTTTCAAAGCTTGTTAATTCAGATCAATCCTTCAGTGGTAATATTGCCTTTGGGTTACATGCCAGCCTATGGAATTATATGTTTGAACACAGGGCCAAACTAGCAGTTATTCCCCTGCCACTAAAGGTGAAAAGGTTTCCAGTAAATCAGGTTACTTTTCCACAGGGTAAGCGGTGTTAAATACAGTCTCTCTGGGTACTTCATCAATATGATTAACCTATTGGCATCATAGTTATCAAATTACAGTATGAGAAGTCATAAAGTTAAAAATAAATCTGTATTCCATTGAGAAAATCCATTTAGGTGGTGACTGTTATATTAAAAGCTTACAGAGTATATATAATAGTATCATAGTTCATGAGGAATCATTACCAAAGTGGAGGTTTTCAAAATTAAACTTGCGGGAATGTCTTACAGATTAGTAAAAAGCTCTCAAGGGATTCAAGGTACATACCATATAGGGCCATCATCTTATTAGAGTTTTACTACTAACCCTATTACAAGTCTCCAAGCTGAGAAAGATTACAGCATGTGGATTGTAGAGATATTTTGTAGACACTTTGCAACTCACCACAAAATGTTCACCTTGGGATCTTGGTCCCTGTAGCTGCGTTAAATGGCTGCCCTAATTCCACCACCATGGCTGCAGCAGTCTCTTAATGTACCATAAATCCAGTCAAGTACTTTGACCTCTTTATTCATTGTCACTATAGCTCCTGAAATTGTCCATTCTAGCAAAGGGCCTGCAGGAGTTTGGCTCTTTTGACAAATACGGTAGGAAAGAGAGTTGGTTTCCTGCAAAATGTGGCTGGGCTTTTACTGCAGAGAAAATAGAGGCAGTGAGGAGAAATTGGAACACTAATGCACATCAAATGGGATGGTCATTACTTCCTACTACATGCAAATTACTCATATAGTTTAATCAAATACATTGCAATTCATTAAGTGGCTGATGCTTCCGTATTGCGTTCAGTAGTGCTTGTGGATTCCACGTTTCATTAACGGGAAGTGTTAGAATACAAAAGTGGTGTAAAAAAGTTACTCTGGGTGAAGAAACCTGATGCTTGCATAAATGTGTGTAAGCAGAAGATACATATTTATTGCAGTTCCCTTCAGATTCTACTCTGTAGGTTCTTTCAGTCCGCTTTTAAGTTAGCTCATGCTTTTTCAAGAAACATGGCTTTTGGCTACAGAATGTGCACACTTCCAATAAAACACTTCTCAGACAATGGAGAAGCCTCAAATCACCTTGGAAATCTGCATACTTCTATTAAATTAAGCATACTCTCTTAAAATGTAGAAGAAGATAAGATGTCTAGCTAGACTTGATTTTGCACAGCAAGTTATTTCATAAATTTTCACGTGTGAAATCTTGTATATCCAGTTCTGCAATTTTCATTGCTATTAAAAAAGCCATATTTGACAATAAACCTAAATGCAATGATGGGCTGTTTGGGTCTCTTCAAAAATATTGCATTGCATAAAGACAATTAATATCTAGAAGATGTAAAATTAATTTTCAGTGTTACATTTAGTATATTCACACTATTCATTTGAAATCAAGTTGTGTGCATGTATATGAAAGTAGAATGTTACTGATTTCTCAACTTAAATTATCAGAAATTTCTGTTAGTAGCCTGAAACTATACATATAGGACTTTGCACAGCTCCATTTGAATACCTGCATATGTTGTTGACTCAATGCTGCTAGATTTTTTTACTGTACTCCATGAAAGCAAATAAGTAAAATGTTTTATTCTTCATTTCAATGTGCATAATGTTTAAAGTATCGCTGGTCTCAAACTGTCTTCCCAGATACATGATCTCCCTTAGAAAATCTGAAAATGTTGGATTATATTAATGTTTAATTATTTGTATCAAATTTTAAAATGTTTTAAAAGCTGTTGGATGAATCCTGATATTGTAACTAGTTTTGAGTAATGTTTTTTTAGTATTTTATTTGTATATTTATAAAATAAATGCTTATTTAACATATTATGTTTCATCTAGGGAATTAATGAATGTGTTGGATTAATAAAATCAATCTGAAAAATGCAACTTACTCTTTTGAGTTAGTTAGCCAGTATTATATTTCAAATGACAATGACAATAAATTTGATTACCATTACTGCAGTGATACATAAAATAAGAAAGAGTAAAAATTAAATACTTAAAATTACAGTTTATTACAGTATCTGTACATTTGAAGCAGAATATGAGAATGAATGGGGCAGGAGCTTCACAGCAACTAACATGCCAGAAACTACTGGTCAAAAGGGAAACATAATCTCAGGTCCCAGCCATTGCTAAAGTTTTGATATTTTAGGCTAGATGTACATAAACATATAATGAAGCACAGTAGGAGCAGGTAATTCTAAGATTCTAACATCCAGACAATAAGCATTTTAGATGCTTTTGTAGCCTTGTTCTTTTTTCTCTGATTTTCGCCCTTTTTTTGAAGCATTTTGGGGAACCTAACAGAACCTAATCTAACAGAAGTCCAAAATTAGATATGAGAAAGATTAATGGAAAATCAAAGTTAATAAATTTAGAAACATTATTCAAAGTCCTTATTTCATCAACAAGAGTTCACCAAGAATGTCGTGTTCAGTTGTTATCACCCCTGTCTGAAACAAATGAGCTCAGACTAGAAGACGTACCAGGAAGGAACATTATGTCACTGGGAGAATGGAGATTCCCACTTATGGAAAAAAGATAGAAGAGCCGACTATGTTTAGCCAGGCAAAACAAAGCTGAGCGGGGAAATGATTGTCTCTCTAAATGGATCAGAAAGGTAAACACTAGCAGGAGAACAGTTCTTAAAGCTTAAGGACAATGTTGACACAGAACCAGTGGGCATATCCCACCTATGAATACATTTACGACAGAAACTAGCAGATGACATAGACACCAGAGAAGTGAGGCTGTGGTGGAACAGATTTCTGTCAGTGTAATGGGTAGAAAGAGTCAAACTGCTTTTTGGAATCCACCTTCATGGTTGCATGATGTAAGACTGGATGATGCCATTTCCTGAAAGGCTGCTGCTGCAGGAAGTCACCTCCAGTCCCATAGGATTCTGGTACAAAGGTACCTCCTCAGCTCTATGATCCAGAAGGACAGCTTGTAAAAAGAAAATACCAGATTAAATCCATCTGCCTCCTGATACTGGGCATACTGCTGTGGCCCTTCTGTTGTCTCAGGACTGGTGTGCAAAGGCTGATTACCCTGTGTTTATATTAAACCCAGGATCCAACCCTTGTTTTGTGGCTTGTTTCCCACCAATTGCATTGAGGTTGTTAATCCTTCCTGAAGTATTGCACTCTGGAAGTGATCCCTTGATCTTCCTGTGTAGTGCTCTGTTAATAAAAGGACATAATTTGTCATTTGGGTGGACTCAGTAGGAGGTGTGAGAAAAATATTGTTCTTAACTACTGCATATCAAATCTTAGGATATGAATAGCTTTCTGTTGTGCTATACACAATAGAGAGAAGAAGTAATTATGCCAAAAGTAATTTCAAAAAGCTGAAATGTGACTATATAATACACAAGATTAATAAATATTACATTAAATTGATTATCCTCTTAATCTACTTGGGGTAGCAAGAGAATAATCCTCAATATCTTTATAAGTTCCTGGCAAAATACCATGTTTTATGTTTTATGGCACTGATTTTATATATATATATGTATCAGTTATGAGGGTTCCAACAAAGACGTCTGCTACCCAGCCTGTAGGTTTTTATGCATTATTATGCTTTTAGGTGCTTTTTATTTTATGGAATTTATTATGCTTCTTATTTTATGGAATAACTGAAACCAGATGCAAACAGTCATTAACACTCCGGCATTTTAACTGCAGAAAGTTTGGTCCTGCCTCTATTTATGTAGTCAGGTTGAGGAGATTAGCCTTGACATAGCAAGCAGAGCCCAGAGCCACCAGATGCATCTGAGCTGTTCAGAATGATGTCTCAGCACACCACTGTGCTTTGCCACTCATCCACACAACTGCCCAAGGGGAGGTCCATCTGGGTCTGCATGGTGCTCTTCTTCCATAAAACACATATTTCTTGGTTATTGGAAAATGGGTGGATGTGCCCAAGCTAATCAGTAGCTGTCCAGTGCTCTCCTGGTAGCCTGGGCCAAAAGGAAGAAGGACTTCATCCTTACTTGGCAGTGAAATCCAACTGAAAAGTCAGGAACAAGTATAATAACTCATTTTCCATGTTACTAGGGTGTTTTATATAAAATTAAAATTCCTGAATAATTGTGTGTTCAATCATATAAGCTCATTTGTGTTATATTAATTTTTGGAGTAAAGTTATTTTTAATAACCTTTGACACAAACGAACTTCTGGCGTATGTCACATGGATGTGTACATGCAAGTGACAGTACTAAAAATGTAGTTTGTGGAGCTGTGGAACTCCTTGTCAGAAGATGCTTTGTAAACTCTGTGGATTACAAATCTTGCTTTGCATGTAAGCATTGAAAAAGGAAGTTCATTTAAAAAGAGAGGAGGGGAAGGAGAGGTAGCGTGTGGGGATAAGGATGGGTAGGGTTATAATTTCTTTTCTGCACACGAGCAACATCTCAGTCAACAGGCTACAACTCTCCTACAAACAAGTTGCAGAGGCAACAGAGCATAGAGCAACGTTAGTTTGTGTGCACTAACTTGTTCATCTCTGCTTTAGGCACTAGGGCTTTGTGGGAGACAACTGAATTTTGAGGGTAGTTGACTAACAACAGTATCAGCAGGTTTATTTTTCGTTTTCAGTTCTCCCTTAACTAGACAAAGAGTCAGTAGGCTGGTGTGCCTCCACTTCTTAAATGTGCAAGGCCAGAAAACCTTGAAGCTCAAAGTCATTGGAATGAAACACCCAGATATTCAAGAACCTTACCGATATATCCAGATTCTCCAGGACTTTTGAATCAGCTTGAACTAATCAAGTAGATATTTTGTTTCCTCAAACACTTTAATGCCATGTTTGCAGTTGCATGTGGGTCTTTAGAGGGCTCTTGGAACAGGAAATGACAAGTAGCATAAAGAAACTAAAATTAGGTTTGATTTAGGCTAAATTTCACATTATAACTATCAGGCCCTCTGGAACATCCAGGTGAAGTCAAACAGTGGTTCAGTAATATTTTCTTCCTCACCTGCAAGGCCTACTAGTTTCATTTTATTCTTATCTTAGCTAAGGTCAGATCAGAGAACAGAGCCCAAAGAAAAAGAATTCCATCCAAAATCCATGCTGCCTCCAGAAAGTCATTTGTGGAAAATAGATGGCAAACCAATCAAAATGTCTCATCAGCAAAATTAGTATTTATGAAATTAGGGATGAAGCAGAACAGGCAGAGTGATTGCATTATAAACACTCAAAATGTAGGGGGAGGGAACAGAGATTTTGCTCATTTTCCCTCCCACTGCTAAAGCACTGTATTTAATTGACTTACAATTTTTTCCTTAATATATTTCTTTATGAAACCTGCCTTGAGCAACGGATACATGATTGTTCACCGAGGGTTGTGCCTCATTTGTTCCTGTAGATTGTGCCTAATTAACGCTAACTTGTCTGTACATAAAAAGTACAATAGGCTGTCCTTTCCAATTTAATTCCGACAGTTTAATCGAATCTGTATTCTTTCAAAAATAATTAGATCATTTACACTTCATTAACATGTAATGTAATGTTGAGGCATTCATCATAATGATTTCTTATTTTTCTTGTGCAATATTATCTCCTCTAATGAAACTGTTAACACCATGCATGTCTTAATTAGCTTTATCATATCACTGACAATTTCAGAGCTACATTTTTACAAATGAAATTAAATTAAATAGGTATGTTTGAAGAAGAATATGCTCTATTAATGCAAAAATATTAGAAACAGACTTACCTTTATATACACCATCTAGCAGTTTCCATAATAATATTTTTTTTCCATCTATGTCTCTCAGCAATGAGATGTCTCATGTGCATAGATCACTTTTTTCTTTCCTTATCCTAAACAGAACTATGAGAGGCTTATATATTAAGCTGTCATAGGAAACACTGATATTAAGGAAACAGAGACTGGAGAACAACTTCCCACCTCATAATCAAATCCCTTTGATTCTGGGGGGAGTTCTTTTGCAAATCTTTGCCTCCCAGGTCCAAAAGTGTTGTTTGTGCATAAAGTTTGAAGGGATTTTCTCATCCACTTCATGAAGGATGTATTCTCTGTATCCGTGTTTGTAAACCTTGGCTGAAAATGAGTGGCGCCATGGTCTAATCCCGAATTTTGCTAAGAAGCCATTATTTCCATAGGCCTGGAAACCTCCATGTTGGCACACATCTTTCAACAAGTATTTACAAGCCTTTCACATTCTGACAACATTGCAATCTCGGATTGTTTGTAAATGTTAATACAAAAGAAATTGCCATGAAGCATCTCCTGGATGATACTGACTATCCATGTTACCCATAAAAAACAGTGACAGTGTTGTGCTCAGCATTCCACAGGAAGAATTCTGCGCCTCCTGGACTGAGCTTTACACTAGCTGAAGGTCCTAAAATGTTTTAGAGACAGATAAGCTTCTTTGCTCAATTCTCACAGTCTTGCCAACGAAAGGAATGTGCCATATTCATGTCACTGCATCTGAATGAATATTGTGAAGCAAAACAAAAATTGCAGGCAATTGTTGGAATAAAATAAACAGATTTGTTGCTATCAATATTCATGATCTCTTTAATTTTGTTCTGCATGAACACTTGTACAGACAATTATTTATTCAAAGAATTTCCCATGAGCGTGAAAAATCTGAGGAGAACGTGAGTAAAGACTGCAAACTCAGGAGGAAATCCATGTGACTAACCCCATATTACATCCAAAAGTAGCCAGTGGCAAGCAATGTCCAAGACAGAGCTGATACATATGACTCACAAACAAACTATAGGTGGGACCATCAGATAACATTTTTGTTAAACAATTTTGAAGAAGAAATAATTTTATATATATATATGCTAGCCCATCTGAGAGCAATCTATCAGCAAGCTGGAAGGCTAAATTAATCAAACTATTTGCTATGAATAGATTCACCAGCACTAACTGCTTCTACTTGCTTTGCAAATCTGAAGCAGAGATAATTGTATTCATTTCTCTTTATTTATGTACTGTCAAAGGTTGTTGCAAAAAGTCAGTTGGACCATTGATAATGATAGTATCTTTGAGTCCCAGAGGTCTCATCACCCTTTAAAAGAAAATGCTACAGGTCACTTTTAATAAATTTTAATGGACCTTACTAAAATCCATTGGCATAATACAGATCAAAAATCAAATTCTGACCCTTCCATGCTAACCTGCAATAGCTTTTAATTTCCCTAGTACTATTTTACATTTTAAGGAATTATAGTACGTACTGAACCTTTTTATTGTAAATTGATTTTTTTTATCCTCTCTTACTAACATTTTGACTGTTGATTTGCAGTTTTCTTGATGCTTATTTTTTTTAAATAGTAGTGTAACTTAACTAAGGCCTCTTACACACCAGCAGAATGTCAGGGAAACAGTTTTTAGCCTACTTTTTTTCAACTTTAAGCATTCAAATTAAATTTAAAATAAAAAACCCTAGCCATTACAAAATAGCAAATACTAGGTTTAGGGTTTTGTTTATGAGTTAGATTCCTTTTTCCTTTCCCTAAGAAGTTTGAAAATGTGGAGTTTTAAGAGGATTGGCTAAAACACTAAGTGGGATATTTGCTGGCATATTCAAATTAGAACCATAATGTTACCAGAAGTGCTCCAATGTTTCCTGATTATTTTGAAAAAAGTTGTTGCCATATTCTCTGAATTATCACTTAAAAGTAGTTTGAATTGTTAACACCAAATGTTATTTCTCGTGATAGTTTTATGTGACCTTTGTAATGTTTGGTGTCATTTGATTCATTTTAGTATATTGTTAGGGAAGGATGGATCAAAATCAGCAATCCTAAGAATCTACAGAGAACTAAGCATGCACCATGGGAGGTAGAAAAAGGATATTGATTTTGAAGTTGAGAAAAATTCCAGCTTGTCCCATTTTATCACTGACAGGAAACTTCAAATATCCTGGTGATGGTGTCACAGCCTCTTTCAGTACTGTGAGATCAACTTCTTTACATATTTCTACATTCTCCAAAGATATCATATCTTGAGTCAGAAAATACAAAATCTAAAAGTTTTTGGAGACCCTTTTTGAAAAATTTTGTCTAGTGTAAGACAAAAGAAGTCCTTCTCTAACCCATTCCTAAGCATGGATTGATTTGTAGACAAATCTATTTAAATGAAAATCTCATCCATTTGCTACATGCACTAGGGAACAAAACATTTTTACAATGATTTTATCACAATGGTACAATTACAGTGGGGGCCTGCAGAGATGCAAACAATTGAGTCAGGTAGATGAGAGATACATATGGCTCTTTTAGCACTTTTAAGATACTTAGCAAAACCTTTGGTTCTTTGTTTTTCTTCTTCTTGTAAATTTTTATTTAGATTAGTATACGAGTATTTGCTAACTTATAATGGCTTTTATTTCATACATTTGTTTGCATGTATTTTCATGGTATATTTTGCATTAAAATAGTATGTGCATGATAGGCAATAGGTTTAAACCTGTAGTTATGTGCTGGCAGATTTATAGAGGCAACATTAATGTAGCTGCTCACGTATTTTACCAGCCTTTCTGCTTGCTGTTACGCTGCTTGATAGGCAGAGCCTAGGAAACTTCCGTTCTCCCAAAACACCTTGGACTGCTGACCACGATGAAGGAATTGTTAATATTTATTTTGTGTTGTATTCTCATAATGCCCAACAGAGCCATAGCTCACTAGTCATGATTCCCATTTCAAAACTCTGCACATTTTAGCAAATCATCCTATTCAAAGTGCATTAGTTTGCAGAAGTACAGCTCATGTGCATGGTAATTTTCCTATTTCAAGTTCTTCCACTATCCCTTGAAAAATAAGTAAGTATTATGAACCCCCTCAATTTACAGCAGTGAAAATGGAAACAGATACTAAAAGCCATTTTCAGAAAGAAGTTGGGCAAACTGTAAAAAATGGCTCCCTGAGCAGGCTCAGTCCAGACTGCCATTTTTTCAGTAGAAAATGGTAAAGTTGGAGAAAATCAGGAATTTAGGCCAACATTATGAATATACTCTCAGATGTGCAAGATCTGGAGCATATAAAACTGAACTGATCTCAAAAAGAATGACAAGTTTTCCTGATCTCTTATAAGCTTTACCCTTACAACTGACTTGACATTAGAACTTGCCATTTGGTGTTCTTCGGTTTTAACCAACGCGTATTCTTTCTCTGAATCAATAATACAATGTTTAAGAAATCTAGAGTAATAGCAAAAAAAATTCTTAAGTAAAAATAAAACAGGCAATTTAATGATAAATTATATGAACATAGTCTTAATGGTAAGGGGCCCAAATGATAATGGCAACTGCCAGATTATTCCATGAATAAAAGAATGCTGATTTTTACCAGCAATGTAGGAGTAGATTTCTTCAAAATATTAAGTTCAAATTATTATTCTATTTGCAACTATTTTCATCCATCTGCTGCAGCTGATGGAAAACACAGCCCAGATCTCCTCACTCTGAAAGGAAATCTTAATGCTGATTTCTTCAGAGGCATTTCTCACATAACTTGTCTAAACACTGGAAATCAGATACAGCACTTTTTTCCTAAACCATAGAAATAATCACCAGTGGAAGACAAATAGCTGATATCATTCTATGTACACTTTTCAATAAATATGTTAATTTATCCCTTGAACAGATTTATTTGAGTATGTAGTGTTATTTTTAGTGCTGTATTTATGTAGTTAAGGCTTGATCCTCCCTTATCAAGGGTGTTATAAGTGATTAACATGTCTATAAAATAAAACTCTTATTAATATGTCTTAGTTTAGAGCTCTATATTAAATAATCAAGCTTGGCCTTCATCACATTATGTCCATTTACAGGTATTTGACATATTTGTGTTTGGATTAAAATTTCATTTTTAGATTCATTATTCTCTTCCAATAGTTATCTTTCAGATTCTCCATTACTTGGGTATGTGCCATGTCATGGTATAATGATTTCTATGGGCCAGCTAAATTTAGTTCAGTTGTTTATGCAGTACCTGTTTGATTTATGTCTATATTTGTTTGTAATTGTCTTTATGGCTGTTAGCGTTAACTAGAGAATCAATAGAAAAGATTTTTTTAATGAAATGAATATATAGAAAAACACTCTGTTATAACATACAGTGTTATTTCTATAACCTGGTGTCAATATCTTGTATTGCTTTCTTCCCACAGTCTTACTGCAAGCATCTAATGGAGCATATTTCAAAGGTACACAGAGGAGCTTTTTGCTTCTTTGCTGAAGTGTGCCCTGAAGATGTTCACCCGGACATCTTTAGGTTTTCCAACATAATTAGTGTTTGTTCTGGAACTATAAGTCCAGACAGAAGAACCTGATGTTCTACTCTTACGTTTTTTCTAGATCTTGATTCTTCTTTTTTTTTACCCTCTCTTACTCATTTTTTCTTCCATTTTTCTGGCACCATGAAGCTTTTCCTAAGGTCACATGATAATAGCAATGGCCCCATTGTGCGTCTCCCTAATATGTATGCATTTGGGCACAAATTTGCCGAAATATCGTGAGACCTTCTGAGCTTCGTGGTTAATGCTGTTTCTTCATTGATGCACTGAGAGCCCAGCACATTAGTAAACATTTTTCTGCATGATGACCTTAAAGCTCTGCAACAAAGTGCATCTCCATTTCCCTGTACCTGACACAGCATCATCCCTCCAGAAGGCAGAGTTTTCCTTTTTGAGTCAACATTTTGTGGGGAAACATCATGGAATCATAAAACAATTGGAATTAAGAGAGTACTCTAGAATATCTCTAGTCCAATCTCCTGCCCAAAACAGTTGTAAATTCAAAGTAAGATCATGTTTCTTAGAGCCTTGTCCACTTAAATTTTGGAAAAAAATCAGTGAGAGGAGGAATCTTAAATGTGTTTGTGACTAGCTTGATACAAATATAGCAGAGCAGCATATTAGAAATCTGTCTTTCCTTCCCCTCCCAGTCCCACATCTCCCCAGTAAGAGAATTTAAGATAAAAACTATTTGTTTTCAGATGTTCTTAGTTTTGCTGTGGGGTTTTTTTGGGGGGTGGGGTTCTTTGGTATGTGTTGGGTTTTTGTTGTTACAAGCCATCTAAAATTACTCCTGCTTTTTACTAAGTGTGCCATCACAGCCATTCTCAGACATCTGCTAAATGCAGAGAGGTCTGGATTTTGTTTTGTCTTTTGTGTCTGTTTTAGTGGTCTGTTCAGATTTCTCCACTACATTGTTTAAACTGATGTTGATCTATTTATACAATCACACTGTGAAAGAGCCTGCTCACCACCATGGTGGCAGGAGCTGCACTAACAAAAGGGGCAAGGATCTGAATTGCCTCTGAGCTTAGTCTTTTGGGCCACTTCCAATCGCACAGACTCCTTCTCCCAGTCTCATAAATTCCCCACTTGACTCTCTCCTTTACCTCACTTCCTCTGAGGTGCCTCCCCACTGGGATCCAGGTCTAGTGCATCAATCTCTCTGTTCATACCATCATTCATAACAAAGGTGAACAATGTTGCTTTTGCAGCTTCTTGACTCCTCTTTGGTTAAAACAGTTCAGTTAAAACAGCGGGGTCCCTCTCCTATCTTATTCTGGATCATTGGTGTAATCAAAGCAGCTTTGACTGGGGGGCAAAGCCATGGGTCCTGAGGGAAAGTGAAGGGAGCAGAAACTCTGATTTTACCCCTCCTTTAATGTCTGTCCACTGACTGGTGCTTTCCAGCTAAAAAAATATGAACTCTCAAATCTGTTTCAGCAATCAAAGCCCAGAGAAGTTCAACTTGATATTGATACAGCAGCAGTCTGTCTGGAAAGCATGATTCATTCCAATATACTTTTCTTATGTATAGATACTTCCAGTTTCTGCCTTGCCAGGCACACTCCGAGGTATTCAGTCAAATGTTTTCCTACTGTATATTTTTTTTTTTTAGGTGTGATTATCATGTGTTACTGGAAATTTATTATATGAAAATGCAAAGGCAGGTAAGCTTTTATGTGGTCCTAAGTGGTGGCTGCAGCTCCCTGAGTTATGGATAACCCAGTTTGAATCCAAGTGGATCACTGATGGCTGAAGCTCATGCTCTCTTTGTTTCTGTGGTAGGAGTGCTTTAAGCCAGCCACAATAAAGCATAGAGATGTCAAAACCTTGTGCAGCAGCAGGCCTGGGTAAGAGGGCAGGCACAGCCTATGGGCAGCAAGATGGCACAGCCTAACACATTAAAGGGGCTGGTGTAGTGGAGTTCTGCTCACCAGAGCCACACAACAGGGCCATCGACTTTTCTCAGTAAAGACAAAGACTAGTAGCAGCATAAAATTTAGGAAAATCTTTTTCTATATTTAGGTCAGGCTGCCAGAGATGTTGTCTTCATACTATATGTCCTCCTATGTGCAGAATAAAATTTCAAAATCTTTAAGAATAAACACTGATGCTTTAAAATGCCCTCCTTTCAAACAAAAAGCCCGCTTTGTAAATATCCCAGAGCAGGACAAGGGCTGAATGAATCCGTTTGCTGAACCACATTTTAATCCTCTCTGGAATGTCACTAGGCTTTCCCAGATGATGTTTGCTCTAAACATTTGCACCAGGTTGTCACCTGTTATGCCAGTGTAATTCTAAAGTAAACTACAATGATGTTACTACAGTTTTGTATTTGTCTGAGTGAAAGCAGCATCCTGCCATTTGATGGCAAGATATGAAGCGGACACGAACTGTAACACCCTTTGCCTGTAGTAATTGTTAAAATCAAGACAAGATTGCTAAAGTGATTCGAGAAGAAGCCTGAAAATACTTTTTGCAGTGTTTCTACAAGAGTCAGATGCCCAGGTTTTACACTACCGGTGGAAGATGTCTGACAAGAGCGAGCTCGCCTTGCCATCCGTGAGGAGGGAGCCAGCAGCAACATGATGGAAGCAGTTACCTGGAACTAAAGGGGGATTCACTGAAATAAATATGCCAGGGGCTTGGAAGGCTGAATTGGCTGCCATCTGAAGAGATGGCTTCACGGCCTGTTTACACACATTGTTGAATCCAGAGCATTGATTCTATGTTTGATGTGAAAAGAAATTAAAGCCCTGGTCTCATTAGATAACCGGTTATGGTTAAAGATCACAGGGAGACTCTCTCTTCCTTTGTATGTCACTGAATGGGTCTCAGCAGGCAGCTCCTTGTGCACAATTGATTTCAAGCAGAGTTTTGTCTGAAAGATGCTTCTAGATTATGGCAAGAAAGCATTCTATAATCCTTCTGCCAATGTAGTTATGTTTAACAGACATTCAACTCTTATCACTGATTGATAACACTTAACTCAAAACATATTTAAGCTTTAGGAATGTCAATATTTTGCCGCCAAGTGAAGGTGACCCTTGCTCTTCTTGTTTGCTAAGTGTGCACAGTGGTTTGCTGGTAAATTTGTAAGGGTGGTTACGTGGGCAGGCTGTTATGGATTTGCTCTCTTAGCCTGAAGTGTTTGCTGCTGATTATGTGATTAAATCAATAATAATTTCTGTTTGGATCCTGTGCTTCTGGATTCATCTTCTTTTCCATGTTGCGGAGCAGAACAATGGGCTCTTGCACTTGAGCCTGAAGTACTTTGTTGCGAAAGAAATGCCAAAGTTACGGCAGGTGGCTTCCAAATCTCTTTAGAAAGCAAAATATTATAACAGCTCTACAGGTAAATAAACCAGCGAGGCCTTTGTGGCAGAGGTGAACATGACAGGTGCAGAATAGGGGGCTCCTTTTAATCAATGCTACTGTTTATTCTGGCTTACCTGAAGTAGTGAATATCCTGCCAAACTGCCTTCATTCCATATTAAACAGATATTCTTTTATTCTGATACAGAGTGAATTTACATTTAAACAGGCACAGCACTCACATTCACAGCATATGGTCATTCTAGCCACCCCGGCGGTTTTACATTACAACACAGGAGGTCTGTGTGATGCACTTCACAGGACAAAGAGGATTTCCTCTCTCTTTCTTTTTCTCCCTCTCTCTCTTTTGCCTTCCCCCTTGCCCTCCTCCCTTGCCCCTTATACACACACAGACACAGAAACAACCACCAAGCAAAGTATATCAGGAATTCCACAGCACTCTGCATGTAGTGTGAGCAATAGATCTGCATCAGGGAAAAGCAGCCTGTTTTACTTAAGTTGCTCTAGGCTGCAGAGTGGGGGGGGGTTCAGCTTTTTTTTTCTGTAGCTTTTCTCCAGCAAAGGGCACCATCATACTTATTTATAATAACTCATGTATAATATGAACCACATTGGATGAATCTTCAACACTCAGAGGGGGATCCTCCTTTAATCCTTCTTTCCAAACTCCTTAGTGGCTAAAGGGGCTTTACCTTGCAAGCAACTTTTGTGCCGCTCAAGCTCTCAGCAGGAAAATCTGGGACAATTCAATGTCCCAGCGGAAATCACTGGGACACCAACAGATCTTTTAGAATCAGAACATCTGGTCAGTCACCTTATCCCATTTGGGTAAACAGAACTTTCTTAATCAGGCTGTGTTAGAAAACTGATTGAAACTGAAGGTAGTTTAATGGTTATAGGATAGCACTTGGCTAATGTTTTAACACTGGGAGCGTAGCATACTGTGATGGACAGCAACTGTGCTAATCAGTTCTTTTAAACAACAAATTCCTTGTAGCAATGTTAAATATCACTTTTTAAAAATGGCAAAGCAACCTCAGGGATCATGTTCTTCTCTGATTATAAAAGAGGAGTTTCCTAAGGTGATCATTCATCTATTAACAGCAAAAGGCACTGCTCATTCAATACATTTAATTAACACTGGAACTGAGGCTGGACAAATTCATTTTCACTCATCTCAAAACTGTTTCAGAATTCCTACCAAGATCTCATGTTAGGGCCACACTGACAGCACTCTCATAGTGAAGGTAAAAGGAGCAAGGGATGAAGGAGAGATGAAAAATCCTAAGGGTAAAAAAATATTTATTTTAATTAAGGTTAGAGAAAATTAAATATCTGAGGCTTTTGGGGAAGAAGAAAATTTGTCTTCAGCAGCATCAGATACTATGATGAAATTCACTATAGTAATATGTAAATATGAGAACAATACTGCAGACTAAAGGTTTGTGTATAAAAAAAAATCAGCGCTGTAAGTCTAACTGGAAGACTGAAAGACAGCAAAAGGAGATTCTATATTGATACGAAAGTTTTATAGAACCCAACAGCATACCTTTCTTCTCTCCAATTCTAAGTGCATTAAAAACACCTGATTCCATATGCAGGGTGCTTTCTCAAAACAGTTTTAGGCAGGAAGTTCTGTATTACAACCCTCCACACTAAGGCTCCACAATACAGAGAATTGTCCCTATTTATTTGTTGCACTTAGGCATCTGAGCAGGATGTGTATCCCAGCAGCCATCTGTGTGTGACCTTTGTTAATGAAGAGGTACTTCAAGTCTACCTGGAGTGCAGGGTTAGGTCTGCATCTAGGGAGGAGGGGGATGGAGTCCCTCACTACCAACCCACTTTGTGGGTTTCTATCAAATTATTTGCTACCCATAGTGGAAAGGAAAGGTGGGTCACTGCAGGAAGAGACATTATTCATAATTTTAAAAGATACTTTGTTGTGAAAATAGTAAAATCATCTAAGCCTGGGGCAGATAGAGGGAAATTCATGGTTCCACACTCTTGGTTAGATCAATGTTTACAGCAGGGGAAAAAAAGTAAGAAACAAAATAAAACAAAGAAAGGTATGCTTGTCTTGGCTCTCCTCATTGTAAATCAGGACCAACTCCACTCAAGTCAATGGATTTACACCAGTGTATGATCAAAATTGATCCTACTGAAGTCACAGTCACACAAATATTTTCAAAGAACGTTATTCACAAATTTTAGGGAGACTGACACTAATTGCCAGCCTTGAAGAGGAATGATCATGACTTGGTAGTTTCCTACCGCTCCAGGTGTGATGTTTTTCAGTGGCTTTGTTGTTCAAAAAAGATAACAGTGAGAAGGTTTTGGTGAAGGCCTCAAGGGAAAATTCAGACAAAATGGGCAGAATTTGGCCCCAGTGATGAAATCAAGCTGTATTATACTAATATATTATACTAATTCATTGCTAGTACTGTGCTCTTGAGGAAATATGGGATATGAAAAACCAAGCTAACAAAAAGGAACTGAGGGGGAAAAAGTACCAGATGTGCAGTAAATAAACAGGACCCTTAAGTGAACAGCCAGTCTGTGTAAAAGGGACACTGTCCCTTTTCTGATGCTGCACTGGTGTTTGACATCTGCCTATCTGAAACCCTCACATCCCCAGTGAAGAAAATGGCTGGAATGCTTCAGACACATAGAATCCTCTTGTTGTCCTCATTTGTTGGCCAAGAAATCTCATCATGCTAATTATTTTAATTCTTCCAAGTGCAAGACATGCTGCACAGAGGATGCTGCAACAGAGAAGGTTGTATTTGATCCATCTTTGTGTGCCCCATGCTGTATTTTCCACTCGCATTCATTAGTTCTTTGTCAGTAATCAGCAGAGAAGAATGACAGGAACTAAGATAATTCAAATCCACCTAAATCCACTGACATTTTTGATCCTTAAAGACACATTTTATAGCCTCTGAGGGGACACTGACAACTCCCCATTGTGAATCACCATGAGGGAAACAACGTAGTCGGAAGCTATGTGGTTTTGAATAGTCCTCTAGGTATGCATGTTCTGAGTAAAAGTGCAAAGTGAGATGACCAGCTTATTTTTGACCTTCTTTGAGGAAAATTCCTCTGTTAAATTTATTTTGAAGATGGATATATACACTAGAGAGTTACCTTCTTTTCTTTCCCCCAGGCTATTCTGATGTTAGATTGCCATCTCTTGCCATTGCCAGTCTAACACAGACATAGATGGGAAGACCCAGGCAGCCCTAGAGGCATGGTGCTTCATAATATGCTTTACCTAATCTGGACTCGCTGGTCCAGGTATGGGTATTCCCTATTATGTGTCTACATCTGACATCAGACTCTTGGAAATTTGCAGTCCTGGCTAGACTGATGTCCAGAAATATCCTTTCACTAATGCAGTGAGTCAGAGGAAAAAGTTCTGGACTTTGTTGATGGACAAATGATTTAATACATGGGAATTACTTTAATATAGAAATTACTCTTCTAGATGCATGCAAATTCCACAGATTTTCTTTTTGTAGCTGTCATCTCTATCCACTCTCGTGGTTTGGGGGTTTTTTTAAGACAAAATCTCTCACCATCCCTAAATAAAACTTCAATCCCTGAAGAGTGGATCACCTACATCTTAGCTGATCTTGAAGACTTTGTGTCGGCCAGTTCCAAGCTTCTGTGGCATCTCTGGCTGGTTCAAAGCAGGCTTCCCGCAGGAGACTCACCCTCTCAGGGAAGCAGAAAGAAGGTTAAATTTGGCTACCCAGCAGCCCCATTCTTTTGTAGTAGGAGAATTTGCATAGCCACTTGGGATGCAGGTGCAGAGCCTGTACCTTTGGAATTGTCTGAGCATTACTTCCTCTGACTGATTCTGTGGGCAAAAAGTGTCAACAAAGGGTTCTGCTTCATCCTTCACTGCATTTAGGCAGGGTTGTAATGTATCTCACTGCACAGATACGTGTGCAGATGTTTGCACACCCTTGTGTGTCTACTTTTCACATTTCATACAGGCTTAAGAAGATTCATTTTTGTTTGTTCAGATACAGGTTCACCACTCTAAATAATTCCACCCCACACCCCCCTTTTGATTTTTGTTGATGTTATACTCATTTTACTCTGAGCAAGCTAGTTTGTTCCTGTCCTCTGAGGAAGTTCAAGGTATAATGAGCAAAGCATCCGGATTAATTAAGCAACCTTGTGCAATTTCCCCTCCCCACCCCCACTCCTCCTCCTATGGACTAGATTGGATCTAATCCAAACCAAAGCAGCCCTCAAAGTCAGTCTTCAGCCAACAGTCAGTCCATTCTGCTGACATCCAAAGAATGGTTTTACTATATAAATGATAAGACATACCCTTGCTAAGACAAGAAGCCCTTAAAGACATTACTGTCACCTTCTCAAATGTTTGCAGTGACTCCAGGCTCTTTCCAAATACTGAACAACATTTGCAAACTTTTCTGTTGTCAAGCATCCCAGTGAAATGCGATGCTTCAGAGCATATGAACTGGATGCCCACAGCAACTGACTCTTCTGAATGCCTCGGCACCACACACACAGCAGCCTAGACAAACTCTTTCCTTTTTATTTATAGTAACTTAAACTTGGGCTTGGGCAGCACCAGGTATGTCAAATTACCTTGCTCATGAATCTTCAGGAAATTATTGCTCTCTCTACTTAGTGCCATGTCCTTTAAAATGTGCAAGGGGGAGGGCATTGTGTTCCCAACTGGGGAGCTGCTGTTTTAATGCATGTAACTGATACTGATTTATGCTCTAGACAGAATTTACAGCAAGATGGAAAAGGTTATGTTTTCATTGAAAATTTACTTCCATAATTTTCTTTAACCATCTATCTTTATGCAATCTCAGCATCTCAGTCAACCAAGTGAGTCATTTAGCTTAAATGAGGGGACTGCTGTGGGTTCTTTTTGTCTCTCTCTTTTGGAAGAATGCTCCTATTTACTGCAGAGAGGTCATTTAAAATAGGGATCACAAATATATTTCTGTGCCATGCATGTTTTGTGCATAATTTTGATTACTGTATTAGTATATCTTTCTCACAGGTTTCCTGCCTTTTACACAAACCACTTTATATTGCCTTCTATAGGCAGTAGATGTGATACACAGCCGGCTCAGACAGATAAAGTATTAATGCTTTGGTCACCTGAGGTTACTAACTTTACTGATGTGACAGGATAGTTCTGGGCTGAGTGAGTATGTCTTGGACACAGGAGGGCAGATAACGCATAATGTTCTTGTTTTGCATAGTGGAACCATATCATTTTATGTCATGGGGAGGCAGAAAAGCCCTAAAGATAAGTTTGAACAGAGGGAAAGCATAAGATTTATTTATTGCTATTTTCTAAAAGAAGAGTCTGCAGAATTAAGGGACCTGGGGATCCATTCTCCAGCTAAAATCATTAGAATCTTCAATAAGCATCTGCTATTTGGCACTCTATCTGTACCTCCTACACAGCAGTGACTCTCTGGTCAGATGACTATTGCACATACTTTTGAGGCTATCGATTGGTAGGAGAACCATATCATCTTGTATCATCCACTTTATCTCATGTGACAGTTAGAGGGAGGGAAGATGCTAAAAGTCTCCAGCAGTGGGGACTGCCTAAGGGTGAAATGGCAAAATGACCCATTCTCATCACTGTCTGCAAAAACAACTGAGCTGAATGCTGGACTTAGCTCCTCAGACTCATCAGTGTGCTGTGACAAACTGGTTTGAGAGGAGTGGGCAGCAAATGAACATCTTTTAGCAAAATGCCATTGCCTGGAAATTCTAATGGAAGGGGAATATTTTAGAGCCATAACTACAACACTAAGGTTGATGAAGTATAAAATTTCAATGGCCCACAGTGTGCTGACTTCTTCTGAATAAATATTTTAAAAATACACCTTTCTCCATATGAAAACCCTTTGACAGGTGTTGAGTTTTATACCGGACTCAGTAGCAGAAAGCTTAGCAGCTGCACCTTGCCAGATGGGGAGATGCACACGACTGTAGCTAAAGAGCATATCTGGCAGAATTGAGGATTTCAGAGATGCAGTACTCTCTTGATTTCCACATTGATATTCCATAGACAGTGGAGAAAGCTGCATTTTACAAAAGGGATGTACAAGGCAGATGGCAACACAAGGGATGTTTTTTAGTGCTTGCGATTCCTCTGCAGTTTAGTGGGAGCTCAGAGCACTGCAGGAATTGCTGGACTACATGACCGCTAATTACACATTCCAGATTTCAGAGTATTCTCCTTGAAAATTTTTGCCACTAATACTTTAAAATATATAGCAGAATAAGGGATTACTAGATGCCATATGTAGAAGTTCTTATAAGTTTAGTGATAGGAATAACTTTTTCTTAATCACCATCCAGCACAGACCAGCTTGAGTGTGCATCTGTTCCCCTCGTGGTTCTCTTCTTTAATTCTTACACCAGCACAGGGTCTCCAACAGTGACACCCTGCAGTGGAGAAGCACCCAGGAGATGAAAAGGTGAGCTCACAGTGATGCTCAAAGAGGACTGGATTTGGCCTCTTAGTGATTCTGACCAAGATGGACCTGAATTCAGCATCTTGAGGTTAAAGGTTGGAGCATAAAATCCATTATTTTTCTTTTGCCACTGCATGCTTGTAGCAGGATGAGCTTCCTTCATAAGCCACAGCACAGACGTCACACTCTTCTCTCATTCCCTTTTGTAGAATAGTCCCTGATTTTAAAGGCTTTACATCAGACTGCAATAAAATGAAGGAATCTTTATATCTCAGGTCTCTGATATTACATTTAAATGATTGGTACATGCAAGATCACAAAGTCAGGGTTTCCGTGTGAGGTTCCATTAGTTCTTCCCTAAGAAGAACTTCAAGATCCACCAAGCAGCACCTAAACACCTCACCAGCCACAATCTTTTCACCACTGACACTTGTTATTTGCAGCTTTCTGTGCTTTTTAATATAAGACATTTTTCAACAATTCTGTATTGTAGCATCATTCTCTTGAGCTTCAATAAATGCTGGATAATACTGGCTGAAATCCTAAAGTCTTTTATTTCTCATCAGAACTTTTTTGAGTATCAAAACAGCCTCTGCAAAAATATTTGCAAAGAAGTGACGAAACAAATGGAAAGAAGGATGATTATTTTGTGAAAATTCAGTCTTTGTTTTGTCCTTCTGTTTATTCTGCTCAAAATCAATACAGGTAGCTCTGCAATAGCTAACTAACAGCCTAGAATTAGTGCAATCAAATGGTTAAAAGTTAATTGAAACCAATGTGTGTTGAGATCATAGTGTGTTTTGTTTAGGGTTTTTTTTTTCCCCAAGCAAAGTGCTATGTGTTATTCAGTCGCAGAGCATAAAACAGGTCAAAGTCAGCAAGTCGCACGGAGAACAGGATTAATGCATTCTGGTGCTAGTGGGCTAACGCACTGCAGCAGCACACCAGTGGCTAAATATTTAAATTATATGTATGTCAGTGTGCAGAACAACTTGAATGCAACCTGCTCTTTCCTTCGTATAGTCCGGCTGTGAATCCTGAATAACATTCAAGTTCAGAGTAGCCACCCCCTCTGACTATCACAGAGCTAACTGGCCTATTGTGGTGCTGCTGCCATTTTTTCCCCTTCATTTTTTTTCCCAGCATACTGGGGGTATTTTCAATTAAGAAGAATTCAATTTTGAATCACAGTTTTGCAAAGGGTTCAATGCTAATGAGTAAACATAGGAGGACTCGGTAATAATAATTCATAAGCAGCAGGAAGAAAAGTGCGTGCTTTGTTGTTGGACTGGTTGGAGCCAGTTCATTTTATAGAATTTCATGCCAGCTACACTCCATAAATTTTTCACAATGATCATAAAATACCTTTTTATTTTATTTTTTTCCTTTTGTTGCTCTCCAGAGTTTATTCATTACACATGAAGCATATCTGTGCTGTGAAATCCGTTACTAAATACCTCAGGACCTGTCATGCCACTGTAATTTAAATTGAATGTAACAATAATCCAGCCTGATTGCCCAGCTCACTAGTTAATGTGAGGATATTTGACTCTGTTAATCACCACAATAGCCAGGTCACATTTCCACCATTGCATAAGTAAACAGATTAACCGGCATGCAGTGCAGCCCTAACAAATGCCTCACCGGTGACATTTGCAGCACAGCAAGCTGCAGCCTCACCTCCGGAACAAGAAATTGGCTCTGGCACTGCAAACCACAATTTTAATCATATACATGAAAACCCAAAACTTTTTAAAAGGGGCTTAGGTAAAATACACGTGCATTAGAGAATTAGCCATTCTGAGCATGGCACCCGAGGCAGGCGGGTTATTCAGCACATGCATATTCACACACAGAGCTCACTCTTTCTCACACTAAAGCTTTGCTGCCCATCTCAGAAACAGTTCAGGCTACAAAGAGATTTAGGTAGATTGATTTTACATTATGTGAAGTCTGGCTCTCACTGTGATACATGTTATGATAATCAGATTTTCTGTGTTTTGCTCTTTACCTTGATCATACACTGGGCATAACTGTGAGCAACTTCTAAATTCCAGTGTTAGCTACCTCTCAGGTCACAACTTATGAATTTTCATGTTGGAACGGGAAAAAAGGTAACAGTAAGTGCTGCAGCAAGATTTTTTTCTTCTTTGTTTAGGATAGGTTATAGAAAAGAGGGAGAGGAAGAAAGAAAAAAGAAAGCACAACAGTGATGGTAAGAGCTGATAAGATTCAATCAGGTGAGAACATGGGCTTGCTATTGTACCACTGTTTTTCAAAATTGCCCTTCCCCTCCCCTCTTAATCCACTTTATGTACCCAGCAGTTGGGATAAGAGCCGGAGTGGATAATATCATTTTGTTTTGTCCCAGCAATATGATGCTATCAGGGCGTTGGCTGTGCTTTTAATTAAGAGAGAGCACGCTGACTTGTTGAGCAAATATACGTAATAAATCTATTTCTGTATTATCTAGAAAGCAGTATTGTACGAGCTAAGATCTTGATGCTAAATCTAGGCCTTTGTGATCTGCTTTGCACCCTGGTGTCTTGCCTGCTGTGGAAATGCTCTCTTTTAACAATGAAAAGGTTATATATCCACCATGACTTCTGTTTTCTGCATTTTATACGAGGTCCGAAGTCATCAGGGTCTCATCATGTTAAAGTTGCCACCACTCAGCCTTAGTGGCTGATATGTATTTTTGACACAGAGTAATCCAAGTAAGGTTACAGCCCAGCAACAGCAGCTCCCGTTGTATTTCTGCCTCTTGCTGTCTACTTTTTCCCTTCCTGTTGTTTATTTTGAGGGACAGAAAAACAGGAAGGAAAAAAAAAAATACATTGCTGCTCAGCCAGTAGTAAAACTTCTTTTATGGTCTGGCCTTGTAGCCTAACACTACTGACACCAAGGATTTGAGACAGGATCCTGGAGAAGCAATACACACAGCGCTCCCTCGACTGCTCTGGCTCATGACCCGAGGTAAGTGTCGAAGGAGCTCTCTTCATCTCTTTGCTGCCAGAAAAATGATTGGCTCAACAATGGTTCAAGGATGAGACACACCAAGCCAGGGACGGGGAGGGACTTCACTTACTGAGAGGGGCTAGGAGGACAAAACAATTTCTCTTGCTAAGAAAGAGGGGCAAAAAAAAACCTGGGAGCAAACATTATAATAGGACAAGAGAATATATCATCTACAAACAGGCAGGTACCAGAACAAAAAGTTATGACATATTTTTTCCTCAAGAAAATGTTTGCAGTTCACACCACATCTAAAGCGTTGCCATTATTGAATGAGGCTGAAAACAAAGCTGACTTAGTGGTTTCACATGCTTTTATATAACCCTATAATTTTTTTGAAGCGCTTTGTTTCATAAAATGAAATTATGTAGGCAATTAGTCTATACTGTGCACTAACCCCTGTTATGCCTTGGCTAGGAAAGGGAATTTAAAAGAACAGAGTTATTTCATTTAAAAACAGGTTGTTTTGTTTGCCTCGCAAGTTTTTCATTAAAAAGTGTTACATTTATTATACAAATGAATTATTTCATTGGTCTTCCTCATGAATGCTTTGAATGCCATTAAACGATGGCATTTACTTGGGTATATGTATCCAGAGCCAAAAACTCTATCTGTCACTTGGGAAAATCGGTAAAGTAGAAGAGGATGGTGACTTGGGCTGGAGCTGGAGCCATTTACACAGACATTGAGGGCAGTTGTGGGCTGGAAATTCACTGAGAGTCAGCTGGTCTAGTATTGTTTCACCATGGCTCTCTGAGAACTTGGCTTACATATAATATGAGCTGCCAGTTCAGGGAAAGAAGGGTAAGGACAGAACTGGAATGGACAAAGAAGCATCCTTGTAGTCCGAAGTAATGGTCACCACTTCCTGTAACCTACTTCTTGCTCAGACCGGGAGATGCCAGATAGGAGACTCCCTGCATCTGATGGACCTGGAGGAGGGTAGAGGAAATGAGGTTGAAGTGTTTGATCCTTAAAGGGCTCTGAAATGTTTCAGCATCACAGTGGAATGTTTTGTTTTTCTTGTTTTTATTGTTATCTGGTCTTGCCACTGGCAAGTCTGATCTACCAACTCCAATGATCTGAGCAGGGATTGTTTAAATGGCAAGCAGAAGGTACCAGCTGTCTCTGGGTTTCAGGCTTTCTCCTGAACTATGCAAAAGGAGTCGGAAACATCTGCTTCATCAGGGGAAGCAGTACCTTCAGAGTTGTCTGGAATTCTTCAATTTGCGTGGTTTGATGAAACATTTAAAAGCATCCCAATGCATTTCTGCACTTTTTCAGAACTAGAGAAGGGAGCCTGTTAAGGAAGTTTAACCTCCTAGTCTAAATGCCACTACAATACACTAGAGAGAAAGCCAGTTATCACAGTGCCAGAAAGACACAGAAGTGCGATAACAAAGATACATTGGATATTTCACCATGAAAAATGCACCACACTATGAAGACACCAAAGGCAGAGTTTTCTGGAGCAAAATATGAAGCTGTGAAGGATTGAGGAAAAGGAATCTGAGACCATTGTTAGTCTTCTAGCAAATCTCACCCAAACTTTAGGTTCACACAAAAGCTTGATACCACAAAACTCTTTGAGTTTTGGAGGATGTTTACTTCCATTGCTCCTACACTAACCAGAGCTCATAGGCGACACGATGCACTACTGCAAATTCTCCAAATGTGTAAGGCCCCCATACCCAACATTTGCTCTGCAGCATCAGAGGTATTCAGAATAATTCTGCTTGGGCTGGGATGCTGTCACAGTCCCTTGCAGATGCCAGGTCATTAAGCATGTGCTGGTGTCTGTCTTAGCATAATACAATATTTGGGCTAATTTACAGCTATGTACTTCCATTTCTGAAATGTTCATTGGCTATATCTGTTGTGCATAGAATAGCAATACTGCATGGATGCTTCTTCTAGGACAGTAAAATGAAAACAGAAAATAAAAGAATAACTAAATTGAATCCTGTTGCCAATCATGAATTAATAATCAAGAACTCAGATGTCTTTGACTTGTAGGAAGAGGACAGAAATCACTCCAGCTTGTGTTTTAATCCTTTCATCCAATATTTTTGAGTTACCTTCATCACAGGTTACATTCTTTTCCCCAGCACAGTTCTCCTCACCAGAAAACAGCTAAATTAGGTTCTCTTTGTACCACTCAATGAGCTGAAACTCACTTTTTTCCTATATGCTTTTTATTCCATCAGGATAAGGTATATTAAATAAGCATTCTCCAAAAATGTTAATACTTCACAAATACCTTTCACACAACTTCAAATAAAGCATTAAATAATACACTTTTACAGAGCTACACAGGGTTTAACTTGCTCCACGTGTTTTTCTAAGAAAACTAGAAGAAAACTATCCATGAAATAATAACACGGCAGAGTAGATCAGGTGTAAGGAATCAAAATGCATGGAGAACACTTCAGTCTATTCACAGGTTCAAGTTCCGTCAATGACACCTGACATTCCAGTAGCAAAATACACCTTGATAACTATAGGTGTCAGTGAAGGGCAGAGCTCTGAAGAGCTGCTCACTGAAACATTACCCACTGATTTTCCTCTTCAGCTTATAACTGCTTGCCTGTTTTCTTTAAACTTTCCCAAAGAGGAGCCAGTTTGTTTCCAATCTGATCAGAAATCACTGACACTGATGAAATATTAGGTGATGATAGGCAACTTCTGTTAATTTTTCTCTGATAGCCTTTCAAATGTAGAGAATTTCTGCAAGGGAGGATAGGCAGGTGAGTAGATGCCAGTGCTGCCCAAGTGATACCAGTGGTGGCAGGACTGAGCAAACTGAGAGCTCTTGCTGGCCCTTGTATTCTTAAAAGCATTAGCAAAACTAACTGCATCCCGGGGGTGATTACAAGGTAGTGGCCTCATGCTGAAACGTGGAAAGGGACTTGCTGTTATTGTCTTAACTTTCTCTTTAGTTGGTATTCATGGTCCCTATTACAATCATAGGCAACCTTCTAGGCTGCTATTTTCCAAGGTTTGACAGAAGTCAGATGTAGTTGGTAAACCTTATGATGTGGTCAGCAAGAAAATACGCCGTACCACAGTCCCCTAATGCTGGGCAATGTTGTATACCACCAGGAGGGATGTTTGTTTTGCCAAGCTGGTCTATAAGCACATTTTCTGATAATCTCTTTGTAAAGATAAAACATTGTACAGGATTGTGAGACTTTCTGGTGGAGGGCCATATGCACCGCAGAACTCAGTTGAGATAAGACTACAGCAAGAGCATTTGGAATGCACTTGCTTTGTGTCAGTGTACATATAAATTAAATACCGTATTGGCTGTTTTAACTGGGAAAAGAAAAAGGCAAGAGTCTGGCTTTTAATGGTGATTATTTAGCCTGAATCTCCTTTGCTTCCAAAGTTGCAGATTGAATCCAATGTTATTTTAAAGTATTTAGGCAGACTTATGATGGGATCGTCAAATGAGTTTAAATAGCTCTATTTGCTGTTTCAATAGAAAATTTTGCCTTTGTGTTCTCAACTCTTATCTCACTGATCATCCAAAAGGGGAAGGATGGAAATTAACTTATACACATACCCTTCTTTCCCCTACAGACAGGCCTGAGCAGTGCAAAGAGATGCCTGATTTGTAGCATGAAGTGTTGACACAGCAGTGACAGTCAGCATTATTCAGGGCTTCTGGCTACCCCTTCGAATGCTCCCCAGCACACAGAAAGCCTCTTCACCATTCTTGTGGCTCCTTGGCTCATGTTATTCCCCAACTTGTCCTCAGAAAAAAACTCCTCACAAACTAGTACTTCCTTTGCATTCCCCAAAACTAAGCCTGAACTAATAAGGCACAATTCTGCCCATTAACTAAAAAATGTTCCAAAGGAGAGGTATGTGCAAGTCAATGAACTTGGTGAAACCCCTGGTTTAAAAAGGCTTCTGTTAGGTGGTTTATGCCATGTAAACAGGCATTGTAGATTTTTCAGGAAAAAGTTTTGACTGGTTTAATTTCTGGTGTTATCTTATGGATTGGTTATGAAAAACAGGAGCATGCCCAAAGATTCACATGAATTCTCCAAACACAAAGATTAAAAAAAAAAAAAAAAAGAAAAAATAAAATACTTCAGTGCTATTCAAGAACTGCTCAGCAACAGCCAGTGTTCTAGTCATAAATCCAAAACACAGCATCATAGGAGCACAGAATCTGAGGATGAGAAGAACCACTGTGACTGTAATACCATTATTAATGCACCCCAACATTATGCATCTTGGAACATTACGACTCAACCTTAGGGCTGTTCTGTTGTGCCTGACTGTCCACAGCAGTCCCCAGTGAACTATTTCAGGATCTAAGTACTGCCAGAGCATGAAGACAGTCTGCCCATGTCCCATTTTTCTAGGTAGTAACATTCCAGTGAATGTTAGTAACTGGTTAATGTTAACTCAGCGCAGTCTGGCACCGCAGTTCTGGGTTGCTGAGGCAGTCAGCATTGTGTCTGCTTCGACCCAGAAAGTAGCCATCATGGAACGGATGCAGTGAGGCTTCTGTCTTGACCTCAAATCCAAACAAAAAATAACCTTTAGCATTTCATTTTTTATGTCCAAGAAGAAGAATCAAATCTATTTATTTTTGCCAAACCCTTGCTAACTGCACTTTCTGGATATAGAGGTTCCAGAAGTCTTAGTGAAATGTTTGGGTAACGCACAAATGGGAACCGAACTCCAGAGACTGCATTAAGAAGATGACTCTACTATCTTGTGTCTGGGTCTGTCTTAGATTACCATAACTGGTATCTGTTACTGTCTTTTTGAATGCTACCAGACATTCCTACTTGTACCAAATATGCTGCATGAGATGCAGAGCATGTACAGCTGTCTTTACTGTGCTGAAATAGCAATTAAATACCAACAGCAATATTTACATTTACCACCTCCTCAATGTAAGGGCAGCAATGTTGGGGTCCAGATTTTCTACTGATGTTGCTGAATATTTCCTCAGTTCTCTTCTATTGCTGTTTTCCTATGCAATTTAAAGAGAGGATAAAAAATGAGTTAAAGGGAAACAGCATGTTTCTTTAAAGCCATCAAGTCTGTGACTTGCAGAAATGTAGGCCACTAGAAATACCCTCATCTCATTCAGTGCTTCACATATGATTATCTTTTTATTGACTGGAAAATCTGTCTGAAGGTTGTTCACAGCTTATTGGACTTGATCAAATTTGTTGAAAGGGAGAATTCTCCTGACCTGGCAGACAGTGAATATTTGGACAGAATCTGCTTATTTTATCTGTGAAGTGAGTGCTTAGTTCTTGATCATTTCTGTATATAACTGCAAGGTATCTACAAACAATCCAATATGCTGGTTTTGAGGCCAGAAAAATGTGGTGCTCCTTATTAGTCTCAACAATTTCATAGACAAAACAGGGACAGATAGTTCAGACAGGAACCAAGAAATGCCACAGCCACAAAAGTAAACATATTTATTCCCAGTCATATTACTTGCACACACAGTCGTCACCAAACCTTATAACTACCCACTGCACAGTAACAGTGTTCCCTGAAAAGGCTCTTAAACTCTGCTTTTCACTGTGCTTGCTCAGGGCTCCAGTAAATTCTCACCAACTTCAATGATTTTAACCCAGGTCTCAGCAAACCAGGCATGTAATTAAGAGAACACGTGAGTTATTTTTCTTTTTATGTACAGATTCTTTTTCCTACCTCATTTTGTCTGCTTTACTGTAGACACTTAAATTCAAAATAATGCTTTTCAGAAAGTTCAACTTCTATTCTAGAAAATTAGGAATGTCAATAAGCACAGAACAAATGAGTGCTTCTTTAAATGAATATCAAAAAGAGTACAATAGGCCTAAAGGCTAAACTTCCACAATGTCCATGTAGAAATCCTGATATGATAACAAATTAAATAGGTGAAAAAGGATCCCTTTGAATTTAGTTTTTGTAATACTTCAGGCCTACAAGATGATTAGTCAAAATATTAATGAGAATACCTCAATGTCACTGCCACTTATAAAGACTATGAAAAAAATGGACTGAAAATAGCTTCTGCTTATCAGTGCTTGCTTTTAATATAGATGAGAGTTTGAGTTTTGTTTTTTCTTTTTTTAATGATGAAAACTTGTATTCTGCATTCCATCTTTGCTGAAAATATCATTAGCGGATGTAATTTTGCAAGAGGTTCATAATAACACAAAAGAAATTGGGAAAATAGGCTTTTCCCATGAACAAAAATTAGGAAAGGAAGTCCATTCACCTTCAGCTGGAGTCTGGATATGAGCATTTTAAACATCTTACCTGTTTCCAAGTCTGAATGAAAAGTTGTGGATCCCTACAGTGAAAATTTTGCCTTCAGTCTTATATTTCTGTCTCTTTAGAATATGAATGTCATATCCTTGCATTTGTGTCTCCATTATGCTTCAGAACATGCTTTGAAGAACCCATCTGGCCTGTAGGGTGTCTGAGCTTAGTTTTCACAGTGAGGTATTACTGGAAGTTTAAAACTATAGTAACCTGAAGCAATGTCCCCATTTTCTGTAATAGCTTCTTCTGACCCGACTTCAGTTTCTATCCACCAGTTATATTTGATCTGGATAAAAAACAATCTTTTTCTAACTTCTCCTCTCCCTCTCTAAACTGGCGAAGTTCTTCCTGTGCTTCAGCTAGGAAGGGACCAACCCTCTTTCCAGACACAGCATGTCTTTGAGAATATGTTTGTGCTTATGATAATTCTTACTTTAAAGTTAGTTAAAACGTAGTTAAAAAACTAGCAAAAAAATTTCAGTTTATGATACACATGATTGTGATGGGAAACTCAGTAGACATTGAAAGTGAAAAACAAATCATTAATTTTTGTCAGAAATAATTAACCATAACATGCAAGGGCTTGATTTTACTATGTAATATTTATTTGTTTCATGAACATTCATTTTAACATGCCTTTAAATTATTTGTGGTGTTTTCATTAAATGTTGCTATGATATATTTATTTCTAGGTAAAAAAATGTTGAGCTGATGTCGTCACAGAGTAAACCACAACTGAATTTCATGCCTGGGAAAAGAATTTAATATCAATTGCAAAGTAAACTTTTACTACATAGAAAAACAAATAAGTTTGCCACACAATATGTCCTATGTAAAATAGCTGATTTGCTTTACAGTTTATTTCTACGAGGAAAGCATAATTTCTGTTACAAGAAAAGAAGGTTTATTGTGTTCACCGTTCTTACCTTCACAGAGTTTTTCAACATAATCTAAAAGACTGCGCTTTTTGCAGCTTGTCATGCTCCAATTTGCTACTACTAGCAGGGTAACCCAACAACCAGCTTTTGTGGAACACCAGTATGAGGCACAGGTAAATCCTGTGCTTCCTCCGCTATTTCAGAGTAACATTGCATTTCAAACTGCATAAACAGGTAACTGTAAAAAAATGTAATCTTGCGTAGGTCCTAACTTCAGAGAGCACACGTGCTACTTATTGACAACGTCCTTAAATACTTGGCTGAAACTGGTAATGCTGATGGCTGTAGACATATTTATGTAAGTCCCCCTCTTTCCCAGTGAGGGAGAATTCCGAACTTGAACTACCGTAAGAACTAGGTCCTAACATGAGCTGGCAGAGGAGATCCCACTTTTCTTATGAATATGCATCAGACAATAAAGGCTATATGGACAGACCCTCTAAAACTGGGTTATAGGGTCTTACTCTGTCTAGCCCCTCCTGCGTAGTGGCTTGGCCATTAAAAGGTGATAACCTCTGTGGAGTTTCAGCAAGCTGTCTTAACAATTCTGTGAAGCAAAATATTTCCTTGTTCTTTTAATATGGTTTATCTTTGGATCTTTGGGGTTGTTTTTTTTTCTCTCGCCTGCCTCCCCTCCTATTATTCTTCTTTGCAGGCACAATCAGACTGTGAGAGGCACATTGACTTGTTTTCTTCTAGGTTCAAATGTTTTTAATATCATCTTCAGGACAGTGAAAATGGTCTAGAAATGGCCTTCTACGTCCAGCACAATCTTTTCCTTATTTATTTAAACACTGTACTTTGAAGTGTATTTGGGCTTTTTTCACCACTTCCTCCCAACAGTTCAGCTTGATGCTTATTATCTCTCTTGGTGGGCCAGAGAATGTGTGATAACAGTAGTAGCAGAATTCCAAGCTTAAAGACCAAAATAATTATTTATGGAATATTGTATGGTGGTAGAAGAAATGCTGTAATGAATTGGGCGAAACAAATAAATGTGTTGAGAGAATCAACTGGGGCAAAACATGTCCTATGAGGAGCACTGAGGGAGCTGGGGGTGTTTGGCCTGGAGAAAAGGAGGCTCAGGGGACACCTTTTCACTCTTTACAACTGACTGAAAGGAGGGTGTGGTGAAGTGGGGATCGGTCTCTTCTGACATGTCTTAAGTGAGAGGATGAGAGGAAGAGGGTTTAAGTTGTGCAAGGGGAGGTTCAGGTTAGATATTAGAAAATATATTTGCACTGAAAAAGTGGCTGGGCATTGGAATAACTTATCTAGGGAGGTGGTGGAGTTTTCAAGACGTCACTGGATGCAGCACTTGGGAGTATGGTTTAGGAGTGATTATGGTAGTATTAGGTGGAAGATTAGACAAGATGAACTCAAAGGTCTTCCAACCTTGGCAACTTTGTGATACTGCAGTTAATTTATACTTATGGCCAACAAAGAAGAAGAATTGAGTGAATGAATCTCTGCAAAGTGTTTTCAGCCTACTGATGGATAGGTGGGGAGCGCAGTAGTAGGGAGGGTTACCAGGACAGGAAAGAGAACTTACCATTCCATAACTATCACAGGAAGTACTCAGTCTAGGAATTGGAAAATGCCAAAGAACTGAAAAGAAAAGTGACAATAGACACACTGAGATATCAGAAAGTTGAATGTAGGGGTGGATTTTTTAAAGTGGAGAAAGTGGTTAATGGATAATTGAAAATTAAATTACAATATGACAAAAGGAAGTACAAGCAAGAAGTAATTTTTGGATAATTGTTGTGTAGAAAAATATACAGTAATGAGACAAAAGACACTGAATCTTTGTTTGTGGACATGGATGTATAACCAGAAGGACCGAGGTGAGAGCCATGTCCCTGAAGAAATCTGTCTCCTGCTCTATGGGCTGGTACTCAGCACTCTCCAGAACAGCAGCTGCGCCAGCCGTGGAACTGTCCATGGTCCTTGTAAGAACCTCCCCGAGGCCACTTTCACTCACACGCACGACCAGAAATCTGTGATTAACCCCTCAACTGGATTGGTTGCCTCCTTCTGATAGAAAACAAGTTATCAGAGTTGGATGTAAGTTATGGACATTTTCTTCTGAAATTTTATGTACCAGTTTTAATCATTTGATCCTGGGTTCTTTCTTGTGACAAAATGTCACTCTTAAATAAAATAAGAGGAAGCACATTTTGAGGGCAGAAAAGAAAAGATGCACTTGAAAAGCTTCTCTTTTTTTTTTCTTTTTTTCTAGAAATTTAATTCTGGTTCAAAAACTTTTGCTTTTTTATTGAAGGAGGACTGTTTAGTGGCAACGGCAGCCTACAGTTTCTCAAATTAAGCTTACTCTTAATAAGAAACATGGACTAAAGCTGAAAAAGAATGGAGAACTTTTGGTTTTCTAAGCTTTGTGCTTCCATTTTTACTAAGCTGTATTCTAGAAAACATACTTTACTAAGAGTGTGCATTGCAGTTTATACATTTAGTGCATTGATTTAGTCTGTTCAAATCTGTTTCTTTCAATTCCATTTAAAACACAGTCTCCAAAAAGCGTAATTTTATCAATATTGTTGCATACAAAAAAAGAAAACTAAAGTATATTATATGAAGAGAAATAGGATGTTACTTCTAAAAATGCTTAAAAGTAAATAATCCATGCAGGTTGCCACAGGCCTATCCTATCATACAGCTAGACAACTTTAAAGAGACCAGTAACAAGTTATTCAAAGCTGACATGTAATACAGGGCTCTTTACAGATCTTCAATCTACATTTGAGTTGTTTTCATCTTCTTTTCAGAAAAGCTCCATCTGAAAACAATCTGTGGAAGAGTTGCATGAGTAAGGAAGTACACGATGTCTTTTCATCCAAAGCAGAATCTCTAAGGCGTGCAGGGGGGTATAAAAATAGGGTTAAAAAGTGAATGGTGTAAGCTGGAATTCCAGCAGTCAGATGCTGAGTTAGTAAAATCTAGATGTATTTTACTCATCTCAGTGCCCCATGGGGAATCTCATAAAAGAGCAAAGTGGTGGGGACCGCCTTCCAACAGATCCACCCATTTCTAGTTCAACCACATAGTTAGAACAAGATGTTTTACAATCCACTTTGGATGTACTGCAATGAAAAGGGACACCTAGGATTCATAATCAGGGCCCTTGGATCTAGTTGTTGACCTTGCTAGAACCACAGCCTCAGGAAGACCAAGCGGCACCATAAATGATTGATCGATCATATCTGTTTACATTCACAGGATGCATTTTGTTTTTTCTTACTGAGTTACATTTGATATTACTTCTTGCATTTGATCTCTTATGCTTCAGCAGCTGTCATAGCTCTAAATTTACAGTATTCACCCTTTCATTTGTATTGTAGTCATTGATCACGAACAGAAAACTATTCTTTTCTTTTTAACTCTTGACACTAAAAATGCCTGTAAATATGATCCTAGCACAGAGAAAGAACTACTGATTTTCACTTTCAGCTAAGTCACACAGTGAAGTAGGATCTTCAAGGACCTATATAGCCAAGGAATAGTACAAAGGACTCTACTAAGATTATTTCCTTAGATGTTCTAGGATCTGTGGGTCTTTTCAAGGAACTCTAAAGTGCAGATTTAATACCAACTTTTCCAAGATTACTGATTGTGGATTTTGTTTTCACCTGCCTTTTCAATTCTGATAGTTTCAAACATTTAGAGGAAAATTTTTTTTGGTGTGTTGAAATACCTTCTATATGTTCCCTCCACTTTTGGTTGCAAGTGTAACTTCTTGACAACTAGCAGTTGCTTGCTACTTGGCAAAGCTTGGGAAATTCAGCTTCAAAGAGTTTTCCTGAAAAAAGTACTCATTCCTAATTTAAATTACATGTATTCATTCATACAGTGTTATTTAATGTTCTCAGGTTCAGATATTTGGTTGGTTTTTGGCTGGTTGGTTAGGGGTTTGTTTGGGTTTTTTTACCCACTATAACATAGACAAACTTAAACACAAAGTATTACGTTATCGTCTTTGCCCTCTCAAGAATTGTCTCCACCAGCTTCAGTAATGATAGAATATAATTTGAATAAGCTATCAATAATGCATATTATCAGTGTTTTTATACATTCAAAGGTTAAAGGACTTTTATTCTATTCATACATTTAATTTTAATAGTGTCATTTTGGCTAGTTTTTTCTGTGGTTTTTGGTTGTGCTGCAGACCTAACACGTTGAATTTATATACCTCTTTCAGACATGTATCTCCACTTGCACACCTCAAGTGTGTGTCTTTATGCTCAGAAGTGAACACAAACTGTCTATGTGTGGACTGGTTCACAAAATTCTGTTCTGTAGCAAAACTGCATTTTCTCCCTTTCATTTGAATAAGTAATGGTAGAAATGCTTCCCAATGTACTATGCCTCTATACAATTTTCTTGTTAAAGACGGCTATAGGATCTGCCTGCTGTTCTAGTTCTGTGCTGATCCATCTCTCCTAGCATTGTTATAAAACTTCACTTCTTCAAGGCCTGAATAATGACATTCACAATGCTTATGTTTATTCTGAACTATCAAATGAGTTATACCTTGATTAAACTTTACTTATATCTACTGATGACTAAAGAATGGGAGAAGAACATCTGATATCCAGAATTGTTGTCTACAACTGGAGATATTTATGAGATACACACACTCAGACACCAGTTCATCTTTTCAGCTGCAGGAATCTAAGAAGTCCAGGAAAAAAAGACACAGGAGCATAAACAACTTGCAATTCTATTCTGAAGATATCATCCATAGCATGAATGAGAAGGAGTAATCTCTCTTGGGGGAACTTGAAATGTTATACAGGAGAATTTATTCCCAAAGTGTTTTACAGGTATTTATAGTCCCTCATCAGCAAACCCACAATTTGGGAACATTACAGTATGGCTACTCTTGCAGTATTTTCCGTACATTTTTAAGATACATCTCAACTGTTCTTAGTCATCTGTGATAAAAATTTAAGAGCTGATACCACGTTAGAAAAAGCAGCTAGTCAGAGAATCAGAGTTCTGCTATTTCAAAAGTCTTGGGGCAAGCAAGTTCTTGTATGTACATGGATTCTATGGATTAACCCTGGCAAATCACCTGGAGCAGAAATACTGCAAGTCCAACAAATAGTTTCTTGGACAAAATCTGCATGATTTTTATGTGTTTTCACAAGTTAATACTGCACCTGAAAGAGATGCTGCACATGAAGTGATGCTAAATATCTTCAAATGTAAAATCAAAATCCATCCAAGTCATGTATACAGTTAGAAAACCCACTCTACTTTGCAGCAACATAGCATTATACCAGTTCTTGTAGGGATGTAGAGCTGTAATTTAAGTATCATGTACACTGAAAACCACAAGAAATAATAGCCCACTGTTCTGCTTTGGCCAAATTTTAGAAAAGATTTGGCCAAAACTCCCTATAAAATTGAAACTGTAATATTCCTGTCCAGTCTTATTTGTGCAGCATTTAGCAGCTACTTTTTGTTTTGCTTGGAGAAAACCTTTAAGATCATCAAGCCCAGCTATAAACTTAACACTGCAACTCCACCACTAAACCATGTTCCCAAGCACTACATCTATACAGCTTTTAAATACATCCAGGGTTGGTGACTCAACCACCTGCCTGAACATCCTATAATCTTCCATTAAAATCCATGTTATCTGTTAACTACAGTGAATCTAAGATAGTTTACAGAAAGATGATGGATCTTTTTTCCTAAATGAACAATTTTTACAATTCTGTAATAGAAAGGAAAATCAGTTCAGTAAGAGAAGCAATCTTTTAGGCATTGACTACGAACAAAGGGAATCCTGAGGCATTGTGCAAGGCATTCTAAAAGACAGAAGAAAGCCTGTAATAATTTTATTAATAGACTATAAAGAAAAATTACTCCAATTACAAGTCTTTTTGTATTTTTGCTGAAATGTAAGCATCCTTCAGTGTGTAACAAAGCATGTTGCCCTGCTGGGGTTTTGTAAGGTCCCACTGATTCTTGTGTGACTAGTCTATGTCATTTAAAAATATAAGAGCATTACATAACAGAAAGAGGAAAGATAAATAAGGGACACTGGTGTTCAGAAAGCTTTTGACGTGCACACAAAGTCAGAGATTAACAAGTATACATTGTAATTCAGAAGGATTTTTGTCTTTAGTCCGTTGTAGTGATGGAATGTGCCACTGAGGTTGAAGGAATTGTGGAATACATTAATCTAGTCTCTCCCAAGTTTGAGGTTGCCTTTTTTTTCAGGCCTACCATTTCAGATTAATGGCAGACACACTAAGGAAGGAGGTATGCTCAGTTTCTTGTTGAATTCTAAAAGTCTATCCTGATTCTTACCTGTAACACTTCCCCTCACCTTTGAAATGTCACATACAATTATAATTTACTTTCTCACAGGGAAAACATCCAGGGACATTTGCTTCAGAACTTGTAATATAAATCCAGATAATGAGAATTTTATATGTGTAACAAAGGAACCTGTCTGAACAAGAAGCTTTTGAAAAGCTATGTCGTCGAAAATAGATGGTAGTTTGGAATGAACTGAGCAAACAGAGGAGAAGATACTTAAAAAGAGGGCTTTCCAACAAATCAGAAATAGTAGGTTTGCCAAGGAGTCATCAATTTTGCCTACAAAATGTTGATAATGATATGTCAGTCTGTGCTATGTCTACATGTGTTCTATACAAAGAAAGAAAAAAGTGGCTCTGAGTAACAGTAGTAGTAATCATGATTCCACAACTGGGAAAAAATCAGCACATTAGAATCGGACCATGCTATAACCCTGAACGGAAGGTATAAGAAAAAAATTCTTTTCGAGTAATTTAAACCTGAGTTAGGACTAGCACTCTGTGTTCTCTTCCATATTGGAAAAACTTGGTTACGTTGCAACACCAGGTTTCTGTGTGGCATTAGTGTCTACTCAAATGACATGAGGCAAATTTTAGTTGTCTCAGGTGTGCAAAGCATTCTTCAGATCTTTGAAGACATTCTTCTAAAGGAAACCAGGTATTTCCAGCTTACTATTTGTCCTCTTTCTTCAGGCTTAGTTAATAAAGGTTTCATTAATGGAACTCTCATTTTCATTCTCATTAATGGAATGAAAAGAGTTGTTATCTTATGAGCACAAAAATGAAAGAGACTGCTGTCCCTACAAAGGGAGTATTGCAAAAATAACTTACCTACACTTGTAAGGAGAAAAGAAAAGCTACAAACTCTGCCCGTATTTTCCACTTTGCTCTCAGCATAGAACAATAGAAACTCTGGCTGGTCATTGCAGAGCTTATTCTCCTTTTCAAAATGATTCTCCTTTGAAATAGAATAGTATCTAAAGAGACACAGGTTTTTTGCACCTATGGGCATTTGGAGAAGAAGGGGAATTATATAACATCTGTTTCATGGTCTGCACAGATTTTTCTCTTTCCAGTGGATACTGTTATGCTCACAAGAGAAACACTTAAACAATTTCCATGCAGCTGGAAGGATTGTTTCATGTTATTCCATGTCATCCTGGCATCCAATACAACTGTCATTCTGACATGACAAAGCAGATGCCCCAAGTTTCATATGTGATGAAACCTTTTTCAGCAGCTGTGAATCAAATGCTTACAAGAAAAGTAAGTCTAATAAGTGCCTCCAGGTTATTTTTGAATTTAGACATTTGAATCAAATGGTTTCAATATTGTCAATCTTTGCACAAGTAACTGATTTCAATACAGGCTGAAAGGATTTCCTCATGCATTCAAGAACACACTGGGAAGGGAGAAGTATCCTGAAAAAAAAAAAAAAGAGTAAAAGTATTCTATCTAGGGCTAGCAACTAAATAGAGAAAAAAAAATGGAGTGAAAAAACTGTCCCTAGTTAATTGCATTGTCTAGATTTGCTTCTTCTAGACTGACATGTCACACTGCCCACCTGCAGTCATTTACCTCTAGCTGTGTACATTTTCATCAGACAGTGGCATGTCCTCCTGTAAACACAAACACCACAGTCCAGCAACTTCTAAACTGTCTGCTTGGAACTTTTTTAGCCAGGAAAGAAAACACCAGCAAATACTGAAGAGCTTATCAGCAAGGATGGCATGGATCCTTCCTGTCAATCAGTCAGTGGAGAGACATGAAACACGTGCAGATCTTCCTGAGAGAGTCTTGTTCATCATTTCTGCAAAAACACACTAAAGAAAAGAGATAAAATTATTTCAGCTAAATATGAAAAAGTTTTTCAGTGAGTAGCCGCTTATCAGCACTGAATTTCAGTGAATAAATTTTCACTGCATAGATCCCTTTGAAAATGTGTATTGAAAAGTACTTTCAATGAACACAGGAAACACAAGGCTGAATGAGACTAACAATCTCTCTCTTTGATGGAAGTCATGCAGACCATTTCCCTAGAAGTGAGGCTAGTTATGCCACACTGGACAATAAAAAAAAAATAATTGCATTCTAATTTTCTAAGATTTTCTGTTATTTCAACATAAGATAAGATAAACATGGGAAAATAATTTACAATTACATATATTTAACTACACATACACGAAGATATGGAAGAGTGGTGATTTTGGCTGGGGTGGAGTAAATTTTGTTCACAGTAGCTTGCATGGGGCTGTGTTTTGGATGAACATGGGGTTGATAACACAGGAATGTTTTTGTTATTGCTGAGCAGTGCTTACACAGCGTCCAGGCTTTTTCTGCTTCTCACCACACAGCACCTGCAGGTAGGGTGTAGGTGCCCAAGAATTTGGGAGGAGACACAGCCAGGACAGCTGACTCCAACTGACAAAGGGATATTCCACACCATATAACACCATTCCAGCATATAAATCTGGGGAGGAAGGGGGAACATTTGGAGCCTGGAAACAAAGAGGATGTGCTTTACCACACTGGTCAGTGTTGCATCTGACAAATGTTATGTAAGAATATAAATAGATGATGCGCAAGTCAGATTAAGATGGTAACCTCATGTTGAGTGAAAGATGGAGACTTTTTCAAAGAAGGACCAAAGATCTCATGAACCTTGTGTCAAAAATAGGGGAAAAATTGTCAGTACTCTAGAGAATTGCAGAACAAACTTTAATGATATTCACTTCAGCCCTGCTGAGTGAATGTTTTTAGGATTTGGTATTGCAAATATTCCACAAAAAAAATCCAGGATTCTACATGTGGAAATACATTGGATTGGAATACAAAGGAAGTATTGGCCTTATAGTTTATCACAGGGAAGGAGAGAATGTTGTTACTTGGGCTACAGAACACAGTAGATGCCACTGATGTTTTTGTTGTTACCATATGTTTTGGATGATGATATGACTAACTCTGAAGTCACAACTGACTTCTCTAATCCCTCACAAAGGATAATAAAATGTAATTGCACCCTACATCATTATATAAGGAGAAAGATAGCACTTCTGTGCCTGCTTGTTTACTTCTTCTGGTTGCTTATGCGCTCTGTTTTTTCAGTTCTTATAAGTACACTGCAGTAGACACTGAGAGAAACTATTGCATCCGTGGTATAAGTTGAGTTTTTAAGACTTGCCAGAAGTCACAGGGTCCACAGATGGCAAGTTAAATTATTGGGTGAATTATTTGGGTTTACTCCTTTAAATGCAACTACAAAATGAAAATTAATTTGAGGTTAAAAATAGATATATATGGGTTGTTTTGGAGGGGTTTTTTACCAAAATGTAGTAAGTAAAATTTCTGACTTTTTCAAATATTTTTTCATTTATTCTTTTTTTCTCAGTGTTTCTTCAAAATAAGAAGATTCATTTTGTAATCTACTCAAGGCAGGAAAATTTTAAGCATGGATTGATTGTTTTTCAGTAGTAGTGTGACATGGGAATTACTGGGTGACACATTTTACTCATTATTATTCAGGCATTCAAAGTAAATTACTACAATGTTCCATTTCAGTCATAAAATATATGACTGTCCTTTATTTATGGACATCTTAAGCTGTGTTGTGTACTGCAAGTTTTTGAGGTACTGACCTTCAGCCTTGCTGACAGTGCAATCTGTAATGATGGCAATTAGGGAAACAAACCCTAGGAGAGTTCAGGGATCATAATTAAAAAATATATTTTTTAAACTTCATTTTGTTGATCATTGTAAATCATTACAAGTATTTACAAGATTCCATGTCTCACCATTAAACAATGACATGCTGAAAATAGTGCCAAATCACTCATGTTCAACTTCTAGAAAAAATTGTGCCAGATTAAAGGCAAATGGTTTCTCAAAATTTTTCATGTCTTAAACACCTCAGAACTTTTATGAATGGAAGTTGATAGGTGCCAGGAGAGATGCCAAGATGTCCTAGCATCTAGACAGACCTATTCCTCTAGCTGAGCTGCAGTACAGATCTCAAAACCTGGTGATGTCTTCTGTGTACACACAGACCAGCTATGCCATGAACGTGTGAACATGATGAGTCTCTGTGTAATGCTTGTGGAATAGGTCTGGTGCTTTTCAGAATCATTGGTCTGACTACGAAGAGCATACAGGCATGTACTATTGAGAAAATCGCAGGTGAAATTATGGTAAAGCCTAGCCAGGAACTAATTTTGGTGGTAAAGACTGCCAATGTCACTGCTTGTAGAGGAAAATTTCTGTGTTCCGTGGGAAATAACAGAGATTTTGTGCCACAAACTCTACAGGAAGGAGATTTGGAGCACGGCTGTGTGTTCACTATTTCCACTCATGATAATCTTCCAAGAGTTTCATGTCCGCAGAATTGCAGAATCACAGAATGGTTCAAGTTGGAGGTCATCTTGTTCAACACCTCTGTTCAAACAGAGCCACCTACACTAAGCTGTCCATGATTGTGTCCAGCTGGCTTTTGAGTATCTCCAAGGAAAAGACTCCTCAAGCTCTCTGGAGAACGTCAGGGCTCAGTCACCCTCACAGTAAAAATGTGTTCTCTGACATTCAGACAACACCTCTTACACTTCACTTTATGCCCAGAGCCTCTGGTCCTGTCACTGGGCACTACTGAAGGAGTCTGGCTTCCTCATTTTTGCACCCTCCCTTCAGGCATTTGTATACATCAATAAGATTCCCCACTGAGCCCTCTCTTCTCTAGGCTAAGCAAGCCATCTTGCTCAGCCAAATGCTGTCTAAGATTCCAGCAGCCTTCTTTACAGCAAGGGCAATTCTCTGGCTCATGTTCATCACCAGGACCACCAGATCTTTTTCTACTGAGCTGCTTTCCAGCTGGGTGTCCCCCAGCATTTATTAGTGCACAGAATTGTTCCTCCCAGGCACAGGACTCTGCACTTCCTTTTGCACTTTTTGAGGTTCCTGTCAGCCCATTTCTTCAGCATATGGAGGTCTGTCTGGATGGCACCACGCTCCTTTAGCCTATCAGGCACTTCTCCCAGTTTTGTGCCATCTGAAAACTTGCTTAGGGCACACTCTAATCATACAGATCTTTAATGAAGGTGTTAGACAGGACTGGAACATGTACTGACCCTTGGGGTACACCACTAGCTACTGGCCTCCAACTGGATTTTGTACCACTCTGTATCACCAGCTTGGCAATGAAGACAGAAAACAGCAGGAGGGAAAAAGATGTCATTTTCAGTTTTACTATAGCACTGGAGAAAAGGTGGCATCTTGTCTCAGCTGTAGCATTAGACACAAAGCTACCTGAAGCAGTGTGTATTAAAACTTCCGCAGGGACCATGAGCATGAATGATTTTCTTTCTGAATTATTTTTATTCTTTGGAGTTTCAAAACTGTTCTTCTACTCCAAGGACACCGGAAAAGCCAACATCCAGTAATTCTCCTGGTGATGTCAAAATAAGCGCAGTATCACATTACAGTGTGACACGCTGTATCCTTTCCTTTGTGCCTAGAAGTCCTTGCAGAGAAAGATGGGCAGTAGTCCTGCTTGGGGCAGGTCCGTGTGGCTAGAGCATGTGTACGTAGACAGTGAATGTGAGGCCTCACTGAAATCAATGTATCCTCCTGAGGGTCTCCAGTTTCAGAAAATGGGACTTCAATACTGAACCCCGTAGGAAATGCTTTATGTTTGAATAGCCAGGGCAGTGGCCTTTATTACATAAAAAACTAGAGGAAATCTCACCAACAATAAAATATATTTAAATGATTAACAAATACAGAAATATTGTTGTCACTTGCATGTTCAAATGTTGTGTAGTTTATCCAAAATTACGAAAAAATACAGAGGCAGAGCAAAATATTTCCCTAGGCACTGATCTTAGAGGGATGTAAGAACACGCTTAATTAAGCACTATGAGTAACTCATCGTGCATTAAAATGAAGTATATGTTTAAGACTTTGCATTACGACATCCTGGGGCAGAAGACCATTCTCCCTCAAATGATCCAGAGAGGTTAGAGGGAATGTGGAAGAAAATGAACCGTGCATTTTCCCCTTACTTTGTAATCACATTTGTGCATTGGTTTTGTTGGAATTAGATACTGTATGAAAAAACAGAGGAGACGGCAAATTGACAATAAAAATGTATGTCTCCAAAAGTGATGGAGTAAAAGGGGTATGATATCACTGGCAAGTCAGTCTTATTGCATACAAGCAGACAGAATGCAAACATTACAAAGACAAGAAACTTTCTCCTACCAGGAAGTGCTGTCTGGCTGCCTCTCCTCTTAACACTATTGATTATGCTCCCCAAAGGTCATAAATTACTGGAAGAGTTATTTTTAAGAATATTTGCTGAGCCTGACCTGTCAAGAGAGGTTAATCTAATGACTTTCCAAGCTTCAGTCTGCAGTGAACTAGAGCAGGATTTCTTCTCAACTGCTGTTAAAAGCTCCCACATCTTCCAGATTAATCCCAACTTGTTATTAAATGATATAAACGAGTCAGTTCACAAAGTGGTTAAACTCTTCTGCACAGAGGCCAGAACAAGGGCACTGAACAACTCTTAATGAAAAGAGAGAGTGTGTTTCTCACTAGCAAAGCAGAGTATTTCTTTGCATGAGGCATTTCTACACCAAAAAAACAGAAAGTGAAACAACAACAAAATTACAACAAAGGGCTCAAATGTTTGCTTTCACCCAGAGGTATATTTTTTAACAAGTATCTCTGGGGGCAAACATTTATTGAGGATAAAAGAGGGGGGAAAGTCCTCTTTCAATCCTAATGGAGTGATTTTTTATGCTTCTTTCCCCTGCTTTTTTTTTGGCATCTCAAATGTACACAAATGTTGGGAAATTAAACTCATATTGCTTCATTATCTAAACACTTCCACAGAAAATATGAAAGGGAAGACAGAGAAAAAGAATAGGAAAAAAATTGAGAAAGAGTTGTTTTTTGCTCTTGGCTATTTTGGTACAAACAGGTAATACTCTCCTAACTCTGATAACTTTAACTGATATTTATACTTTTAAAGGACAGCTCTTAGTATTTCAGAAAGAAAAGGGTAGATTTATAAAGGAGGGAGAGAGGACGAAGTGAGTCTTTTATAGAAAGAATTAACAGATATGTGTAGTAGTAATGCTAGATTAGGATGCAATGTTTACTGTAGACACTCAAAGAAGGAAAATACCCTAACAAACTGCCTTGCCACACTAGGTTCCTCTGTGTCCAGACCTGCTGACACATCAGAAAGGTCCTGTCAACCAAAGGCACAGCTTTGGGGAGTGCTAGACACGGCATAGGAACCTTTAAAGGTATTTGCCTCATCCAATTCTGTAAGATTCCCAGACATCAGTAAACGGTGTGTTGGAATTCAGAAAATATAAAAATACAACTTTGAAGGCTGCATCAGTGCTGCTTAGTTCTATTTGCACTTTGATTTTTTTTTCTTTCGTACTTGGAGGCAGCTCAGATTAATTTTACTGCAGTTGAAAATCATGCAAATATAGTTTAGAAGGAGGCATTTAATTCTTTATTGCTCTTGCACACAACACAAATAGCACCTCCAGTACTAACATAGCTAAGTGTTTTTAGTGTTATTCCACTATACAGTACATCACAATGTTAATTTTCCACATTACTTTATTTCTTCTCTAACCCATATTTTACAACAGAGAAAACAAACTGCTTGTAATTACACTGCATGCCAGGACAAATTAAGTAAACACGCATTTTTAATGCTTTTGGCTGTTAGGGTGAGAAACAAAGGGCTCTGGTTAAGGTCAATATTAGAGTTATGCAATTGCTCTGGGATACAAAAGACAAATGCCAGTGATTGAACATTGGTGAAATGGAAACTGTCCATTCCATGCTGCGTTTCTGAACTCCTGAAAATAATATGCTATGCTGAGATGAGGTCAGTTCTTTGTTTTCATTTTCTTTCAGGATAACACTAATACCAATAATAAATAATAATAATAATTTAATGGGAAAATCTATTGTGTCATTAGTGAAGCGATAAATCAGCAAAAAGTAAATGAAAGAACGTCTATTGAAGATCAGCCTTGTGCTGTTTGCTAATGCTACCATCTCAGAACTACAGGGTGTACTGATAAAGGTTAACAGCAACTATAGGGGAAACCTAATTTTGCTCTCACTGATACTGGTGTAAATCTGACTTCAGTGGAATTATACCTCTCTAACTAGAAAGCAGACAGTGACCTGATGGTTACATTGTTTGGCCATGGACAATGAGGTTTTACGTGTTCTTGCCTTTAATGGTATGGATTAGGCCAGAGGCACAACATTCAGAGGCAGATGAAACCTCACGGGAAAGGGTACTCAGACTCATCATCTTTACTCAGTCAGCCACAGATACCAGGCTACTGGTTTATGTACGTCTCCATTTTAGTGATACATTAATCTTCCTCCCAGAACAAGGAATATATTTCTGAGACATTGCCTTTGCTAGCAAGAATGCTTACTACAAGAAGAGCTGAGGTAAAGAAACAAAAAAAAATCCACACAACACATTTCACTTGGAGAAGATCATGGAAAGAAATAATACTAAGAAAGAGATAATAGACAATACCCTAGAGGGTGACACCAGCCTATTTTGTGATGAATGGACATTCAGAACATGGAACAGAAAAAAGTGTCCAGTCAAATTTCAAGAAGTCAAGGATAAATCCTTAAGAATTGGAGAGGAGCTTTTAAGACAAACCAAGAACTTCTCTGGCTGTATCTCTGAACTGATGTAGCTAAATGGGATGCTAACAGTCTCAGTCAGTCTCCCAGAGAATGAATTTGTGAATGCTCAGACTATCACTTACATTCCCAGCTCTTGGTAGGTGGAAATATTTCCACTCCTTGTAATATCATCTACAGCTGAAGTGTCTCCTTTCCATCAGAACAAGAATTGCTCATTACTTCAGCACAAGAAGCTCATGCAGGAGTGATGAGGGGAAAGGTAGGCCTTTGCTGTCACCTGGCCATACTCAATTTCAACATTTCCCAGCACATTCACCAGTCTCAAGGAGAAGCTCTACTGGGCTAGTGTGCTAGTCGGTCCTCCACCTCAAGGCAAGGCTGTGTCCCTGCAAGGACCTAATGTACAAGTAAACCATTTCCAGGGTGGCCCGGTGTTGCTTTTGTCTGGTTCTTCCACTCCCCTCCTCTGCTACAAGCTTTGTGGTATATGGGATTGTGCAGCCAGAGGCAATATTTTGGACTAATTCCAGCTCCCAGTCAAATCCAGAAGCAAACTGGTACAGGACTGGTGCACACTTACAGCAGGGATACTGTTCTGAAACATTTATTTCTCTTGTCTCAGTGATCTCTCTCTCCCAACTTCTCATATCACCTTAAACCTCATTCTGTGGTGTTGATCCATGTGAACTAAAGAAGGTGTGGTAAATACTTCAAGAGTAACAGAAGAAGGAAAAGGCATTTAAAGTGACAAAGATAAAGATTAGATGACATCAATGTACAGAAAAGAGCTGGCTGAAAAGAGATTGTCATTGTTTAACCCCAGGCAGGAACTAAGTACCATGCACTCACTCACTCCTCCACCAGTGGGATGGGAAAGAGAAACAGAAGACTAAAAGAGAGAAACTTATGGGTTGAGATAAAAACAGTTTAATAACAAAAGTCAAACACACACATGCAAGCAAATTAAAATAAGGTATTCCTACACTACTTCCCATGGGCAGGCCAGTGTTCAGCCATCCCCAGGACAGCAGGGCCCCATCACCCATAATGGGAAGACAAACACTATCACTTCAAATGCCCCCCCCCCCCCCTTTTTCTTCTTCCCGCTTTACGTACTGAGCTTGATGCCATATGGTCTGGAATATCCCTTTGGTAGGTTGGGGTCACCTGTCCCAACTGTGTCCCCTCCCAACTTCCTGTGAACCTCTAGTTCCCTTGCAAACATGACAGTACAAAAAGCAGTAAAAAAAAGCCAAAAAGGCTGTGACTCTGCGCCAGCAATGACAAAAATTTATCTATATTATCAACACTGTTTTCAGCACAAATCCAAAGCCCCATACCAGCCCCTGTGAAGAAAATTAACTATACTCCAGCCAAAACCAGCACAGAGATTCATTAAGAAAGTTTGATCTTGACAAGGGCTGTTGATGAGTGGTTCAAAAACTGAGCCCGTATTGGCTCTGATTTTGCCTATGTCTTGTGCTGCTATTAAGTGCAGAAAAAACTTATTACCCTGTGCCAGAATTAGGAGGCACGCCCACTAAAACAAGGGACAACATTCTAATTTGAAGAAGCTAAGTATTCATACAGCTCTATATTGTGTAGATACTACATTACTTTATAAATACATAGAGCATCCCCCAATAGTTCAGTTTGTTCTATGTGAATCATTTCACTTACTGCTGAAATGCAGCTCTCTTTGTTTATATCCAAGTAATATAACACGTGAGTTTACTTCTAAGAAAGAGCTTTGAGTTTGCTGCCTGCATCTTAGGGTCCAACATGTTTTATCTCCTAATGGGGTTGCCATGCTATTCATTGCCTACAGCAATATATTTCTAAGTAGAATATCATTATTTTTTTTCTTTCTGCAGGCTAGCTTATTAGCTACGTGCTTTCCCATAGTGGCCATATGCATCCATGCCTGTATATTTTATTCTTCAAAAATATTTTATTGTTACTTTGAAAGACCTTACTGACCTGCCTGTTTTTTCACAATGCAGCTGGAGAATTTGTGTCACTTAGCCTGTGCCATGTATGAAAACTGAAAACTGAAAACAGTGCTACATTCTCAGTTTTCTGAATGGAGAAGAGCTGTTTTCTAGAATCAAAGGTTCATAAATGGCTTGTAAAAGTTTAGTGAACAGGGCCCATAACCTATTGATCCCATTGTATTCAATACAATTCACTTTAGTCAATGAGCTCAGTAAATAATGATACTGCTGTTATGAGCATCTTTCCTTCCTTATAAACAACCATTCACTTGTGTCCTGTTATAATGATAATGTCACTTATTTACAGAGGTTGCCCAAGTTACCTTATTAATTAGAAGATGCATTAGGCCTATTGCAAAACATTGTTCTGACTGTGAGCTATCACTGCCCAAGGACCTCTAAAAGACAAAGAATTCCATTTTGCAAAATCTAGTTAACATATCAAAGAGCAGTAAATGTGCAAATTGCTGTCATAAGGAATCCTTTATTGCTTTTCCTTTTCATGATAGCACCCCTCCCCCATCTCTCCATTCTACCCACTTTGACAAGGTCACTCATTGGAAAGAAGAGCAGCTATTTATGTTCTTCAGATGTTTACCTTCAGCAAAAGACACTTCAAAGACTGCTTATGGGACTCTCCTCTCACCCAGCAAACACTTAAAACCCATTGTTGTGATTGATGGGCCCTTCCTGCAGATTTAATAAATATAAGCAGAAGCCAGATCCCCTTTTTTTAGGCCAGCTGTCTTGAATAATAGGCAAAAAGCTCATGGGTGGCCAAGGTAGACAGGACCCTTCAGGAAATGCCTAATGATTGTTTGATACATTTTTATGTGTGTGTTTTGCAAGTTTATTAATTAAGCTTCCTCAACACTTGTTTCTGTTTTCTACTGCTATAGAGCACAGTTACTTAAATAAATCCCACAGATTTTTTTTGGTAATTTTGTGCATTCCTGGTGTTGTGTAAGAGACAAGAGAGCCTCATGTTTATTTAGATTTAGATTGAGGCTGAGCTGGTTCAGTGAACTGTGAGACCCTCCAAACATAGGACATTATCAGATTTAAAGAAGGCAAAGAATTTCAGAACTGGAACTAACTAACTGGTCAGGGTGCTGGTACTCAGAAAAAACATCACCTCTAGCTAACTAGCTAATGCTACAACATCACAGTTCTGTGACTCATTTACAGAGACACTGAAAATGTGATGGCTTTTTTATTCAACTCCATCTTGATTGTAGATTGAATAGCACCAATTTCACATAGTCAGGAACAGTAAGGATTTCAGATATTCAACTCAGGGGAATGAGTCACATATGTAAAGTGGGATGGGATGTGTCTGTGTTTCATGTGAATACGGCATGTCAAAGAGCCACCCAAAACCATTGTGCTGGCATCTTTCACAAAAGGATAGGTCTAGAAACAATCATTTAAATCTTCGCTAAGATACTTGCATATCGGTCATGACCTGCAAAACTGCTAGTGGCTCATGGAAACAGAAGGTCTTCGGGGTAGCAGATTGGTGAGTTCATGTAGGTTAATTTGTTAACAACGACTCAGATCTGAGACTTATACTTTTCAACTAAATTATGCTGCACGTCTTCCAAACAAGTGCACATTTCACTTTCAGTTGAAGTGACTATGTTTTGTTCATTCCATGTACTGAATGTACCCCAGCTCTCAGTGTTGTTATGAAAGATGTGAAGATTTTGGCATCAATCCTTATTCCTTCCATAGAAAATTCTGAAAATGGCATGCAGAGGCACCAAGGAAACCCTCTTTGCTCTCTATGCCAGCTGCCTACTCAGAGAAGACAAATCCATTATCACATTGTTAAGCTGGAGATCCCCAAACAGGAAGGTACATATGTAGAGCCAATGTCCCACCATGGGAACATATTCCTCAACAAATGTTCTTTAAATCTTCCAGGATTTGCCACCAGTGCCCTGTACTGTGTAGTGGCAGTGATTCTCTCTTTCCTGTTATTATCCTCTCTGTTAAGTGTTATTGAATGCTGAGGCTTGACTTTTTCCCTAATGTTACATATTGACTCTTGGCTACTTCCATCCAGCCAGATCTGACCTTCCTTTCTATTTCAAGATATTCCTGTTGTTATTTTGTGCTTTTTCTATGCTATTCACAGGTAATCAGCTGTCTGACAGAAGTACTATACAACCCAATATAAGGATACAGGGCTAAAATAGATCTTTTCCATGGAATTCAACATTTAGGCAGGAAAGCTGTTTAGTATCTTTGGCAGCTTAATGGTGTACACTTGAAAATTCAAATACAAGATTTTAAGTTTTAAAAATTGTGAAGTAAATTAGGTTTTTTCCTTTGTTTCTAATTAATGGGATGCAGCAACTGCAGAATCTGTCTTGCTGTAAGAATCTCCCTGTAGAGTTAGTGACTCAGCTGCTACACAACCCACATGAGGAATTTTGGTCCCTGGTAAGTACAGGACTTACATGACTGGTGTGCTCTACTACCAAAAGATATCATAAATTTGACATGAACCATAAAAAAGGGATTTCTGTGAGCTCCAAAAGAAACAGGTGACTTTCACCCTCCCAGTGTGAGCTGTGAAACAACATTTGCAACTTGAGCATATGCCTTCCATGTAAGTTATAAACCTATTCAACTAAACCTTCCATAAGACATGAGCCTATTTTTCTTTTGTCACTAGCAGGAAAATAAAAGAGGATGAGGTCAGTCCCTAAATGTCTCCTAACACATCTTAAATTAAGGTGGTTGGGTGGAAAGCATTAAAGGTGTCTGCAACCTTCATTCAACACTACTGATGTCTGTTGTCTACCTCTTCTGTCATCAAACACTCCTCTTATGAAAAAGTTTTAAAGAATGTAATGAATTGTGAAAAAAATCCCCTCAAATATTATAAGTAACCTACAATTCTATAGCTAGGTTATTGTTCTCCATTGATTAGTATAAAATGTTTCCCCATTTCTCCAAAAAGGATAGAAGTTAATTATAATTGCAACAAATTTTAAGTCTCATTTGTTATCCACGTACTTTACAGGTTCTGTGTGTTACATGATAGAAGATGCTTTCTAACATGGTCTAAAGAAAGGAGAGTTCACTTGAAAAAGCACACAATGATCTGCAGCCCTCTGTTCCATAGACCTTCCATATCAACCTTTGATTTCCCCAGTACTAAGTTACTATAGGTCATGCTTGCTTGTAGCTCCTGGAAAATAATCTGAGGTTTCTAGCCTGATCTTTATCCCAGGTTTCATTTAGCAAATTTTTTTGAATTACCTGTTATAGATATATTTCTTTAAAAGAATAGCTATATTACAATATGTTCTCTTCCTGCCCTCAAGCTGAAAACGTTAGACTGTACTTGCAGAAAAATTAAATTACAGCCAGAGAAGTTGATTGTTTTTCCAGTAAAAGTATTGTAAATTTTGTCAAGATACAATTGCAATTCCTAAAAGGATTCTGTTCTGTTAAGGAGAAATCTACTGTAACCAAAAAACAAGCTGAAAATTCACTTTGCTATTTCTCTTAAATAATTTCTATTCTCTTTTCCTTAATATTTCCTTGCAAACAAAATATTTTCAAAATATCTTAGGCAAAAAACTTTACTTCTGAGCATGCAAAGTTTATATGAACAGGCATTTTCTTATGGTTTGCAGAAAAGTTGAACCTTGCTTTAGGGTCTCTACTGAAGTTTATAATGTTAAAATACCACATTTCCTTTCTATTTTCCATATGTATGATTAAAAGAACAAATTAATAAGTTCACAAATATATAACATAGTCTTCTGAATTTGACAATTGAACTTGACAAAATATTTTTTGGAGTTTGTTATGCAAGAAATCTGGGGATTGCTACTCCACTGTGAGAATTTTTGTATGTCACTTTTAATACTCTCAATTATTTATTTATTTGAAGTATGAGAAATGTTCAGTGGCAGCATTTAGTTATACCTCACCCATTTTCAAAGGTTTCTTCTGACATCGGGTAATGAAATTTGAATGTCTTTAATGTAAGACCTCAGGAATAGAAAATATTTAGCCATAAGGTCTCTTTATCCTATTTTCAGACAGGTACCTAACCAGAAATAAATTCCTGGGATGGCTCCATTGAAGATTTTTTTTTCCTTAGGTATACCATCCGTCATAGCAAATGCCTCAAAAATAAAAACCGAATGAACACGAAACACATTACATCCATCTTCTGTTATCTTGTCTTGAGTTTCAGACATCATTTGATAGTCATTTTATAACCACCCCTATGCGTAGTGACATATGTATTCATTAGCAATGAAATGTTATTTGAGGGTCTGATATAAAACTTAACAAACACTGGATGGGTTTGTGTCCCAACTGATGATCTATCTTAGGTTCATATATTAGGTCCTAAACCTGAACCTGAATCTAAGCAGAATTTTAGGGAAGTTAGCAGTGTCTTCACATCCAAATTCTCAGACTTTAAACTCATTCATAGAGCTGAAGAGAAGCTCTGCAGGTTATTTTCTACTTCAGCTCCAAGATAATTAGATCTCACAATAAAAATGATGGGTATCATCAGATAACCAAATCAGGCTGAGCTCTGTTTAGGCATTTGTGTGCATGCAGACAATATTACTCAGAACACAGATTTTCAGAGCCCATCAGGCCAGATTCTAACACCTGGACCCTTAGCAAGTAATATTTCCATATTCATCTCACTGAAGCAGGGCCATAAAAATATTTGTCAAAAAAAAAAAGTATTTTGCAAATGGTGAGAGGAAAGAGACATGCACAGAGCACATGAATTTTAGTGTAACAATGTATTTATCAAATTCATGCAGGCTGTTTTGAGTTCTCAGCCTAAAAAGAGTTGGTTTACCCTTGGCCTCAGAATGTTGTTATGCGTCAACACTTACTGAAGTGCCATGGACCTAAGCTGACTGCTGCAGTGGCCTGATCTTTAAAATTAGGTCTGAAAATTATTTTTTGTTTTACAGCAGCTCAGCTCATGAGTATAATTTTCAGAATCCTTGCAAGTAAAATACTTTCAGTACAAAAGGTCATTGTTTTGGAAACACTACTGTTTGAGCTTAGGGCATCTTGCTGTTCTGCTGATGGCATATGTGTTAAGTAATGGGAACTGCAAAAACAACCTGGGACATATTTGGTAACACTCTTTACCCCCATCACTCTCCATCTTCTTCTCCCCATGTTTTACTTCCCCAGGAGTTGATGACAATTAAATCTATGGATGCAAAGAACTCACCTCACACCACTCTGCTGTAATTATAACTTTGCTGCAGACTTCCAGATCTGACAGGCTCCGTCTTGTCTGCCCCTTGATGCTGTGGCATTTATTTACAATCTCAATAACATCTTGTGGAAAATGAATTGTACTAGTGCCAAGGATCAGAGATTGATATATTGTGAATGCTAGGAGGAGCAGATATTGAAAGACAGAGAATAAAGTACTAAGATAATGGATAATTATGTAATTGTTCAAAGATCTTCAAGAAGGGGACATCCTTTGCATGACAAAAGAAAGGGAAAAAATAAAAGATTAACAATTAACCATGGAATGCAAAGAGAGGGAATAAACATTCAGAAGAACTGACGGATTTATTTTTACTCTGTCCAAATGCATGTTATGAATTTTTTTCTTTTACACCTGCACCCATTTATTGGAAACTCTATCATAAAATATTGTACTCCAGGGAGCAAAAGGTTTTTCAGTACCATTTCATTGGGTCTTCTAAAAGCAAGCTGCAGATCAGTTCAAGGTGGAATGCCATTTATACCTTAACCATACCATGAGGACTACATTCTCTAGTTTGATAATGCTTCCAAACTCTCAGCTCCATTTGTACATTATGACTTCTCAATCCCAAACCAAGGCAAGCTCCAAAAGTCACCACACACATCTCTGGGTGCTTCCTAAGCTACTCTCTTCCCCCCTAGTGCCCTGGTTACTGCAAGAAGGAAAACCAGCCGTGCAGAGAGGAAGACGTCTTTGGTACACATCTGTTGCACCTGACAGATGCAACTACACAGCCCTCCACGAAGGTCTCATTTCTGCATCCTCTGCCCTCCCTTTCTCCTGCTCTTCAAGTACATCTCCTGCATGGGGCACCAGGTGGGAAGGCCTGCTGGAATGGTTTGTTTCTCCAATGTCATACTGTAACATCTTCATCAGAATGTGTGTTTCTGGAAGGGCTACTTTCCTTTCATAAATGCACATTTGGAGCAATGTCTACTTGAAGAGATCCTTACTACCTTGGAAGCTCTATTGGTTGCCAGCCTTCAGCCCAGAGGCTGGCATTCCTCTTTTTAGGACCTTTTTGGCACTGTCATGTGCAATCCAGTTACCCTAAAAGTGCAGGTGCCAAGGCAATGCATTCTTTCCTACAGACTTGTGACATTTCTATATGTGGAGCTTGTACAATGTGTGTGAAAATCTGTCAAAATAATTTTCTTTATTGATAAACTTCATAAAACCTGTAAACAAAGCTTAGTGTTGTCTGTGTTATTCCCTCCGCGCAGCAGAAAATGTTTTGCCTTGCCAAACGACACTGTTCCAGAAATGCCATCTCTCCAGAGCAGTAATCCTCACATTTCTTACTCATTTGGCAAGAACAATGAATTCTGAAGCAGGGTATAAGCTAAAAGGAGAAGTTTCCAGTTCTCAAAGTGAAAAAACAGAGGACTTTCCAAAAGATATCAGCTTGTGCCATTTTCCTCTTTGGGAAGTTCTTTGATGTATTCAGGGAACATGCCAGAGCCTGAGGCTGAACTCAGTTATGATACTGTAAATCAGTGTAAATCCTCAGCTGGCATTGATGGACTTAAAGTAGTTTGTGTTTACTGTAGTGATCATGGTTCTGTCAATCAGATTCCCTCCTTATTTATGCTGTGTAAGATATTACTTTCCTGAAGGCTTTAAAACACTTTTGCTAGTTGTGTGTGGTAGGGGCACAGTGATTTTTTGTTTGATTGTAGGAAGCTAAAGAGTAATTTCCTGCTGCCTGTACTTCACAGGAAGTTTAGTGTGATCCCATGCGAGCGCAGCAATCGGTGACCTGTGAGAGACTTCACCATTGGCTGGGAGAATAGTTCTGGGGGAAGAGAAGTGCCGCTCAAAGAGGAAAGAGAGGTATTTCTCAAAGCCAGCTCACAAGACAGACACAGTTGCCAGCTATTACAGGACCGATCTGTGCGCAGAATCCTTCTTGGTGCTTTCAGCTGCTGCTGCTTGCTATGAATACACACAGACAAAGAGGAAATAGAAAAGAATCGAGGAAACTGAAAGTGCTAACGTATGCAGAAAGAGTGCAATGTTCCCAAACAAGACACAGCACCAGTGATCTTCTAAGCAGGCTCACCCACTGGATTGTGGCCAAAATAATCCCCCCCTGAGTTTCAGGGTGTTTTTCTCATAAAGTGTCTGCAGTTTTGAAGACAAAGCAAAAAAAAAGTAAATCCTGTTCAGATTTTGGAAATTGATTAATGATTAAACATATTTAGATTGGTCCCTTTCAAAGTAGTAAAGATTTGCTGATGACACAGATGCATTCTTAAGGGAAATGGATGTTAATTGCTGTCTAGACATTTTATTACTACGGTGGGGCACTAGTCATTGACCATCTCTCTTTTTTTCCCCTTTTTACACATTAAACTATAGGTCAGGCTAAATTGTTTGTTTGTTTCTGTAGAAGATAACAATGTGGTTTCAGGGTGGTACATAACTGAGAACTTTGAGATACCTATCAGCAGCAGGAAAGAATCCAAGTGACAGAAGCACTACCATTTTTCAAGATATATTTTTTTAATTCAAAAATGCAACTGTGTCTACTGCAATTTTAACAGATCCCTCTCCTTCACACAGTGCAAACATTCAGCAAGTTCTTGCACCTCTGCCTTTGTCTCTCTTGGAACATAGTGGAGTAATTGTTTAACTAGCTTCAGAGCTGGGTAGGATCCTTTGACTTTGCATACATAAAATGCTTCAGCACAACTAAGTTCAAGCCAGTGTCATATTTTGCTGAGATGAAAAGACTAATGACTATTTGTTCTGCTTGTCTAGCAAGCAAGCAGTTAAAGATTAATTCAGATGAAATGTAAAACTCATCACCAATAGCCCTCAACACAGGAGAATATACCTGAAGTCAGCTGGCCTGATTCGGATCTTACCTCAGTTTTCCATCAGTATAAATCTGTTTCCGCCAGGCAGCTTGACCCTGATTTACATCAGGGTAAGCAAAACAAGACCATTGTTTTTACAGGCTTCACTTATTCTGCTAAGTGATGCTGATTTACTCTAATGAGAACACATCTGCACTTCACAAGGTAGGTGAGAGCATTCACAGTAGCGGCTCTTCCTAGAGAAAAATCGAGGAAGTGATGGGAATGAAAGAACGTTGGTTCAAAAAACACGCTGTTGGTTCAAATAACATGGCTGGGCAATGAAAATTACAGGACGTGACATGACAATGCTCAATTACATGGTTCAAACTTGTCAGGCTTATTGTATTTTAAAAAAGACATTCTCACAATTTTCCTTTATCATGAATTTGCCTCTCAGTTCTACTGTCCCTCTGCTGCACAATTATTGTAGCAAAATGAGATTCCTCAGTTTGGGAGTCTGTTTGCTTGTCTGACTGTCTAGCTGACCCAGATATAGAAGGACACGCAATCAGGGAGAGGCCATAACATCCTGGTGCTGTTAAGAAAGGTCTACCAGGTTTCATAGTCTCTGTCTGTAGTCACTCTTCCTCCATGCACAGCAACCTCACCTACAACAGAACAGAGGGATGTGGTGAGGTTCAAGGCTTACAATATCTTTTTTTAAAAATGTTACATTTAAAATCATCTTTAGCTAGATCTTTTCAGCAATAGAGTTTGAACTGCTTTGCTAAAATAACCATTGCCATTATCACCACTTTCCAAGAATGTAAAATGAAGAGAAACACAAAGAAACACATATTTAAAAAAAAATAGCTTACCTCTGAGGAGAAGCCACCTTGACAGAAAAAAACTTGAAAGGTCATGCTTCAAAAACATCATCTCCTATGTTCATTTCCAATTTTGCAAGGGCTGTGGTAGCTTTATGCACATCTAACTGGTTTAGAAAGAATGCATGAAAACAATCACAGAGTAAACTTAATGCCCACTTATTCAACCAACCTCCTTTTCTTTGCAACTTTCTCCTTCGGAGAACTTTTCTCTGATCAGAAGTTACAACTCTGATGCCTTAGGCTATTCTCTTAACTCACATCAGAGCCAGAACCACAATACTCTACTCCCACAGCATTTTGAGAAGCCAAGCTGCTATGTAGCATTAAGAAAATTTGTAAAATTGCACATAGAAGTTTGCCATAGAAGTGTGAAGGGCATTGCTAGTGCTGTTGTAAACCATGTAAAAATAGTGGCAATAATAAACTAAAGACGGCTGAAAATAAATTTAAGTACCATTTTTAAGCAGATTTAAGATCAGGATCGTTTTCAGTGACAGAGGACTCTGAACTCAGCATGCATTGTGGGGATTTGCCTGCATTAGCAAACAGCAAATACTGCAGGTAATTCTTGCCAACTCGTAATCTAAACACAGCTAAAGCGGTTGACTGTGGCTTCATTTCTGTCAGTAATCAATACAAGCTGAACAGGCTGTCTTCCCTGCTTCTTTTTCCTCCAGGTTGCCAGATTTTGCCTTGTTTCAGACAGTAAAGCTGGCAGAGCACTCCCCTGAAGTTCATCTGGCTCCTTTGGCCAGGACTGGGTCAGGGAGCCCGTCTGAAGGGCTGCCAGATCCCACATGGACAGAAACAAGATGCCGGGAAGGGTAGTGACTGTTCCAGTAGGAACAGATAGATCTAGAAGATGTCTGTCTGTAGTCTATACAATAGAGAGAGAAGTCCATTTCGAGACTGTTGTGAACATTATTATTATTATTATGTCTTTTCCCACCATTCGGCACCCATATTGTCCCTCTCTGGCACAGACTGACATCAGCTCAGTTTGCTGGCAAATCTCCAAGACCCTCTTCAGGTAAAGTCAGCTAGACTGATTTTTTTCAGAAGTATATTAGGGAGAGCCCAAAAGAATTCAATGTAACCTCCAGTTAGTGAACAGAATTTAGGACAGTGCTGTCTTCAACCAGACAACATTTTTGTACCTGGAATAACCTTAGTATAAGAGACAAATATTAGATGTTTGCTCAGTTTTAGTTAGGCAAATTTAATATATAGCTTCACTAAACTGCAAAACTCTGTGGGCCTAGATGTCATCCTCGAGGTTTCTGAGGTTCTGACATGCAATAGTGGAAGAAGAAAGAGCAAGGAAGAGGAGGGAAAAATTCTTTATTTGGTAAATAAGTAGTAAATTTAATTATTTGCTGTTCTAATAAACAACCATGCTAGGCCTCTCTGTTTCAGTACCCAAATCATCACATCGGAGTTCCTGGTGCTAACTAGTCAAATCCTCAAATCTTAAACAGGATGTCTATTTTATTAAAGAAGCCCTCTCAGGCAAGAGAGAAACATGTTTTGACTGGAAAACACCAATCATGTGAAGGGGGGAGTCAGAGAAAGCATGCTGGTGAGGGCTGTGGGTAATAATATTCTCTGGATTATCTAAAAGTGAGGTTTTCTCTCAGATGGAAGAGAAGGCAAAGAGGAAGTCACAATTTCAGACAGTTTGCACAGATGGTGACCACCCTCAGTCAACATTCTCGTAAAAATGGCTGTGTACCTTTCTTTTCCCCTCAGTATATACAGAGAGAAATAAAAAGGGGAAAGAAAAAAAAAGGTCAGTGCAAAAGTGCTTAAGAAGGCAAAATCTGTGTGAGTGCATGAAGGGAGGAGGAGAGGGAGAAAGAATGTCATTTAACTGGCCCTGCTTTTTATACTTTTTCAAACTTGTCTTTTTCCGTCTGTCCATAGTGAATTTTTGAGTCTCTCACATCCTGAACACTCACCAGTTCAAACTCTCTAAATATTAAGCCATAGTCAGCACAGTACAAAAGAGGGTTAGAGGGAACATAGAGAGAATGGTTAGAGGGAGTTTTCACCACTTTGGTGGTCTCTAAATACTGAAGCAAGCAAACTAATTGAGACACCGTAGAAGGCAGAGCACAGAAGCCTGAACACTCAAAGGATTGTTTCACCCTCCATTCTGTAACCAGCGCTTCATACAACACAGGTTCATGGACAGAGATAAAAAGCTTTAGCTCTTGGTAGGTTTCAACATAGCTTGGTAGGCTACAATATTGTAACAATGTTTAGAAGTAAACCAAGTATTGATGAGGTTGTTCGTTCACAAATAACATGCTGGTGGAGCCTCTTGCTGCTCAGGAATCACTCACATCCCATTTGTCTGATAGAGGTCCTTCCTTGCTATGTCTTGCAGTGTAATCTGAGCCTCAGCACAGCCCTCCAGCGCAGGGAGGGCTTATGCGGCTCCCAATGTAGCAGACAACAGGCTGCCTCTGGCTAGCATCTGGGACCCTGCAGGAACACTGAACCTGCAGGCAGCAGCTAGCTGAAAATCCATCAGAGATTTGCTTTACTGGAACGGAAAGACTGGCTTGTGCACTGTGTTCACACAGAAAAAGAGGTGAGTTTGGGATGCTGAGTGTAGGTGGTGCTGAGGACGCCAGATTACCATGCTACAATATTCTGACCCTAAACACACTGTCTCCTTCAGAGCAGGCAGCAGGCCAGAATCACATTTGAAAATCTTAATTATGAGATAATTTGATAGGCACTTGCTCTTGAAGGAAATAAGAAAAACCTCAAGAATATGTTTTAAAGGGCATTTTATTTATTATTTGCACATATTTCATATATTTACAAACACTTTTTAAATATTGTTGTGAAATAACCTTACAAAGACCTTACATTTCACAGAATCATAGAATGGTCTAAGGCTGGAAAAGACCTTTAAGGTCATCAAGTCCAACCATTAACAAAACACTGCCAGGTCCACTGCTAAACCTTGTCTTTAAGTGCCACGTCTTCCCCAGGTACTTTCTTGCCAGGCAGATTTCCATATACTCTTTGCTAAGCCTGTAGCACCACACAGGGTTGTTGTGACCCAAGCACAGGACCTGGCACTTTTCCTTATTGAACCTCAGGCTAGCAATCCAGCCTGTCCAGATCCCTCTGCAGAGCCTTCCTGCCCGCCAGCAGTTGAACACTCACACTCAATTTAGTGTCCTGTGCAAACTGAATGAGGAATCATTCAACCTCCTTGTCCAGATCATTGATAAAGATGTTAAACAGGACTGGCCCCAGCACAGGGAACACCACTTGTGACAGGCCACCAGATGGGGGCTTCTCCATTCAGCATGACTCTCTGGATCCAGCCATCAAGCCAGCTCTTAACCCAGCAAAGAGTACACCTGTCTAAGCCATGGGCTGCCAGTTTCTCCAGGAGAATGCTGTGGAAAACAGTGCCAAAGGCTACTAAAGTCCAGGTAGACAACATTCACAGCCTTTCCCTCATCCACTAAGTGCACCACCTTGTTGTGTAATGAAATCAGGTTGATCAAGCAGGACCTGTCTTTCATAAACCTATGCTGGCTGGGCCTGATGCCCTGGTTGTCTTTTACATGATCTGTGATGGCGTTCAAAATGTTCTGCTCCATGATGTTCCTTAGTACACAGGCCAGATTAACAGGCCTGTAGTTCTCTGGATCCTCCTTCCTGCTCTTCTTGTGGATGAATGTCACGATGTCCGGTCAATGGGACCTCCCCAGCTAGCCAGGACTGCTGGTAAGTGATGGAAAGTGGTTCGATGAGCATACCCACCAGCTCCCTCAGAACCCTTAGGTGGATTGCATCTGGCCCCACAGACTTTTGTATGTCTAAATGATGTAGCAGGTCACTGACCATTTCCTCCTGGATTATGGGGAATTTATTCTGCTCCCCATCCCTGTCTTCTGGCTCAGGAGGCTGGGTATCTGGAGAATAACTGGTTTTATGATTACAGACTGAGGCAAAGAAGGTGCTAATTACCTCAACCTTTTCCTCAACCTTTGTCACTGTGTTTCCCCGTACATCCAATAAAGGCTGGAGATCCTCCTTAGCCCTCCTTTTATTGCTGATATATTTACAGAAACACTTTTTTGTCTTCTATGGCAGTAGCCAGATTAAGTTCTAGCTGGCCCTTTTCATTTTCTCCCTGCATAATCACACAACATCCTTATAGTCCACCTGAGTTGCCTGACTCTTTTTCAAAGGTAACAAACTCTCCTTTTTTTTTCCTGAGTTCCAGACAAAAGCTCTCTGTTCAGCCAGGGTCGTCTTCTTGCCTGCTGGCTCATCTTCCAGAAAACCAGGACAGCCTGGTCCTGCACCTTTAAGATCTCCTTCCTGAATAATGTCCAGCCTTCCTGGACTGCTTTGCCCTTCAGCACTGCTTCCCAAAGGACTCTGTCAACCACGCTCCTAAACAGACCAAAGTCTGCCTGCTGGAAGTCCAAGGCAGAAGTTCTGCTAATCCTCCTCCTTCTCCAAGAATCAAAACCGCTATCATTTTGGGATAGTTATGCCCAAGACAGCCTCCAACCATCACATTGCCCATCAGTCCTTCTGTTCACAAACACCAGGTCCAGTGAGGCGCATTCCCTAGTCAGCTCCCTCATCAGCTGTGTCAGGAAGTTCTCTTCCACACACACCAGCAACCTCCTAGACTGCGTAATCTCTGATGTGTTGTATTTCCAGCAGACATCTGGTAAGTTGGAGTCCACCCCAAGAACAAGGGCTACCGATTGTGAGACTTCTCCCAGCTGCATATAGAATGTTTTGTCTGCCTCTTCATCTTATTTGAGTGATCCACTATAAAACCCATGAGTATGTCTTCTCTATTGACCTTACCCCTAATTCTTACCCACAAATACTCAACGCTATTGTCATCACTATTAAGCTCTAGACCACCAAAACCCTCTCCAACAACCAGTGATAGTCCACTGCCTCTCCTTCCTTCCCAATCCCTTCTGAAGAGTTTGCAGCCATCCATTGTAGCACTTCAGTTGTGCAAGTCATCCCACCACCTTTCTGTGACAGCAATTTTGTCACAGATTTCCTGCTGCACAACGGCTTCCTGCTCCAGTTTGTAGCCCATGCTGCATGAATTGGTGTAGATGTCCCTCAGCAGAAATTAGGAATAAATTTTGAGCTTATACATTAAACTTTGTAGCACTCCAAAAGGCTTTCTCTCAAGCCGTACATATTGTCTGTTATCTACTGCAGATGCCAGTAAGTGCAAAGTTTATATCCACCTATTTCCTCCTCATGTCAACAATCTCTCATTTCTGAAAAATGCACGTGACTCACTTATCCAAAGCCAACAAAGAAAACACTTAGTCACTTCTGAGCCAACATGGGACTAACAAGGAATTCCAGCTGAACTACTTCCCCAAAGGAGGAGAATGGATGAGGTTTTATGAAGACTAATCTCCTCCACCAAAGATGGTTCAGCTAAAACAAACGGAAGGTCTTTGACAACCATAACTCAGCAAAACACACAAAAAACCTGAAACACCTTTGTGGATAGCATGTTGTGTTGGTTTTGCACAGCCTGGCTTTTAGCATGGGGGGACCACAGAGGTGGCTTCTGTGAGAAGCTGCCAGAAGCTTCCACCCTGTCCAGCAGAGACAATCCCTGATGGCTCTGAAGATGGGCATGCTGCTGGCTAAGGCTGGGCCAATTAGAGAGGTTGGTAATGCCTCTGTGATAACATATTTAAGAAGAAAATCAAAACAAAGGAGGAGGGCACAATTTGAATTCCAGCCAGAGAAGAGGAGGAGGTGAGAACATGTGAGGGGAACAACATAGAGATACCAAGGTCAGTGAAGAAGGAGGGGGAGGAGGTGCTCCAGGAGACAGAGCTGAGATTCCTCTGCAGCCTGTGGTGAAGACCATGGTGAAGCAGCTGTCCCCCTGCAGCCCATGGGTCCACAGGGGATGTAGAGATCCACCCACAGCCCGTGGGGGAGGTGCTCACGCCGGAGCAGGCAGATGCTTGGGGGAGGCTGTGTTCCAGTGGGAGACCTGGTGGAAAGAGAAGGCCCCTGCTTCCAGGCTGGAACAGCCTGTCCTTGGAGGACTGCACCCCGTGGGAAGAGTGACCCACGCCACAGCAGTTTTGGAAAGACTGCTGCTCATGAGAGTGGGACCATGCTGAAGAAGTTCACAGAGAACTGTCTCCCGTGGGAGGGACCCCACGGTGTAGCAGGGAAAGGACTGCTCTCCCGGAGCAGTAGAAGAAAACCTTGGGTGACGAACTGACCAAAGCCCCCATGCCCTGTCTCCCTGTGCTGTCAGTGGGAAGGAAGGAGGGGTTAGGGGAAGAAAAGGTGGTTTTAAGGGCTTATTTTACTTCTCATCATCCTTCTCTGATTTTGTGAGTAATAAACTCACTTTGTATTTCTAAGTTGAGCCTGTTTTGCCCTTGGAGTGTTTTCTCCAGGTCCTTATCTCAACTCATAATGCCTTCATTAAATTTTCTCTCCTCTGCCCAGCTGTGGCAGGGGAGGGTGAGTGAGCAGCTTTCATGAGTGCCTGGCTTTTGGCCAGTGTCAAACCATACACAGGTATATCCAGCCCTGCAATTAAATTTTTGTAACACATGCTCTAAAATAAAAATTCAACTTCATGTTTGAAGTTACCTTCTCCTTAGGTAAGAGATTAGGATGAGATTTACAGAGATCGGATTATGACCCCACTGCAGGGTTCATGCAGAGCACTGCTTCAGACCATGTGTGTTGGTGGACCTGCAAAAGAGCCAGTGCAATATTTTCCTGGCTTGGATAATGGAGAACATCATTCCTTAGAAAGACCACTGGGAAAGAGGAAGCAGAGCATAGCACAGGAGCTGATGTCAGGAGCTGAGCATCTGGTGACCAAAACAGTTTTTGTCAGGTCTCTTTGCTCAAAACAGTAAAAGCTGACAAATCCATCAGGAAATTAAACTTTCAAAATTCATCAGCTTCCCTGAGACTTATTTAGGCATCTTCAGTGGGAACTGAAGAAACTTCAGTTTCCATGTGCTGAAGAAACTCTGACAGGGAAATAGCCCCCAATATAAGTAACTAAAATCAAAATGAGACTAAGAGGAACACCCTCTGTATTGAACTGTTCCGAGTCTAAGGAGAAAAACATAGTGCAGCAGTCAAATAAATCTCATCCCTCCCTAATTTCTTTGATTGCAAACTTTCTATTATCATTGGTCAATATTAGAGAGGGAATTAAAGTCCTTAAAACTCTTTGCACTTTTTTTGAAAGATCTAAGTCTTGCCAATGCACAGTGGGCCACAGTACAAAACACACAGAGTTTTACTAGGATTATTTTTTTAAGTATTTTTCTAATTTTTGTGTAATGTGGGCCAGGTGTGCTTGTTTCACTTCTTGAACACAGATTCACCTCTCCTTCTGCACTGGTGCTGATTCCATTCCTGAAAAGCCCTCGGTAGCCATCATACAAAATGGTACATAAGCTAATGATACAGTTTAAAGTCAAAAGTACATCTTTTTTAACAGACATAAGGACAGACCTCTCACTTCTGTGCCACCTAGTGCAAGTACTGTAAATTCAAATGCTGAGCAAAGGTGTGAGATTTAACAGAATTTGAAAGACTCATGAGCCGTAAGATTACAAAGGGGTTCAAACTATCTGAGTGAAACACCACAGTAGTAGAAACCATAGAGAGAGAAATCAGCACATTGTACAACAGATCTGAACATTTTCTCTTTCACTTCACTAGTTTCTGGGTATTGATTTACATTAAAATATCCTTTTTTGTTTTTACTGTGTGGGGCAACTCCTTCTTCCTGAATTATGTCTGGTTTAGACCTTCGTCTCTCTTTAAGATTTGTTAACCTGCAATTCAGAGTTCAGTTTTTGTTAAAAGCAAATAACTCACACTGCTTTATTAATTGCTGACTGAAGTTTGAGCCAGGATCTGGGAAGAGAGCAGCCTTCTTTCCTGCTTGTTAGTGGTCTTCTTCTGTACATCTGTAAACAGATTTGGCTTTTTAAGCCTTATCATGGGAGGATGACAGTTTTTATTTGATTAATGAGTGCTCTTTTCAAGGCTTCAGAAGTAACATCAAGGTTTACACCAAGTGTTAAAGACTTTTAATCTCAGGACACAGAATTGTTACACATAGTTCTGTGGCTTTGAACTGCAATACTTCATTTAGAAGTTGCCAGCTCCTTTTTTATGTGGTTTTGGTAGAGTTACCAAATAGATGTCCAAAGTGGAATGGCTTCTCAGACTTACACACAGAGCAAGATGGGGTCCAACACTAGTAGCAGCTTTGAGCTCAGAGCTCAACTATTGTTCATATAGCTGAACATCATTTTGTGGTGAACATTTCTTTTTCTCCTTCTTCAATGAGCAAATTAGGGGTATCAGTCTAAAGGGAGAGGGGAAGTGGGTGGCGTGAACAGTAGTTTGTTTTTCACATGGCTCTGTCACTAGCTGTATAAATGTCTCAAACACTGAGGTCTTTAATGACTGAATACTGTTTTCTGACATGCAATGTCTTCGGTCATGTGTTAGGCCAGTGTGACAATGCAGTGCAGGATTTCTACACGTTCCCTCTGCAGTGCACCCAGAAACATAAGGATCTCAATGCCTTGTATATAAATAAGACCACATAACCCCAGCAGTTCATGTGGTCCAACCATCAGAGGAAGACCAACAACCAAGCAGCTATATTCATTTCTGATGTATGTGAATTCAAGGTTCTGATTATATTGCTCCATTTAGAATTCAGAATTAGCACAGCACTGAGAGAAACAGATATTTTTTTCTACCTGTCTAAAAGGGTAGAGATGGGGCATTTACCTCCTTTGCATTAGACTTTAACATGTAGATGTCTATCTCAAAGCTAGAAATCTAAGCTCTCTACATTCAGTGGAGAGAAAAGGGTGAGGTTTATCTCATCCAAATACAGACATTTAAAAGAGATTGGATAAGTGATCTCTTCAGAGTATTTATTTGTATCCATAAGAGTGTTGTAAAAATTTAGCTTAAACAGAGCACTTACTTTAGTCATCTAAGCTGCGTGAAATAAACTCTCCCCAGCCTTCTGCAGCTGAGCACAGAGATAGCCCAGCAAGCTTTAAATGTGCTATCTTGGATCACAAAATTTTCTGCCTAAGAGAACCTGCAAAACTGCCTTAGCTTGTACAAATATGTCTCCTTCTCCTGCTCCTGGCCTTTGAACAAGCTCATTTAATGTTTGTTAGGGTATTTCCATAGCGCACTGCAATCTGCACAGCAGAGAAGTCTCTTTTTATTACTCATTTCAGCTGTTGAAGATGTTTTCTCTACACAGGTCAAAGGGGTTTGAATTGATGGGAGCTCACGATCTTGAATGTCAGGTAATTTCCAAATGCTCTAGTTCTCCCTGCTACCATGAAATAATATATTTAGACATGGGAATTAGAATAATTAGGGGGTGACTTCTTATGTCTGCATAGGTAGGTTTCCATTTTCTTGCCTTGATGCATTACTGCAGGATCTCATAGGCATTGACTCAAGTAAGATTCTAGTCTCTTATATGGGCATTTTAGGGGCTTAGACTAGGCAAAATTCAAAATATTTATACAGATCACTAAAAATATCTTGCCCTATCAAGTATACCAGGGAAGCATATAGTGTGTCTGTCACCCGCTGGAGGAGAAGGAAGAAAAATTAGAAAATTAAAAGGGAAGTTATGTAGTGGATGCCATCCCAGAGAACTATGTACTTAGAAACACTGGACTTGTGTAATTACCTTGTGATGAAGACACCAGAATGACAAAGGTTATTAAGAAGCTATTTACAAATTCTGTGGCCATTAAGACCAAGATTAGTTTTCACACTTGCACTTTAAAAGTATTTCCGGGCTGGTTGGACTTTGTGGAAAGGCATAAAATACTGCTTTGGCTTAGTCTATTCTTATTCAGCATTACTGTATTTTTTCTTTACTGTATTTGTTGGTTACAACAATTACACAAGGCTTATAAAGTTGAACATCACAGAGAGGGCGGTGTGCACGGGTGCAAGTGTGTACATGTGAAGGAACCCACAGGCACTGGCTGAGAGCATCTAAAAGCAAAGGGTGACACTGATCTCTTCTAATCTCAGCCATAGCAATGTAAAATGAAGAGGAGCTCCAAATCCCCCAAGAAAGGTATATGGGGAGTGAGGAGTACTCTAACCCTCCATGCTCGAATGCAATCCACATCGTTCTGAAGGTGGCAGTTTGGGTTTTATTGTGTTTTCACTGTGTAATTCTGCAGTTCGTTTACAGCCCAACACCTTATCCACTTGGGCTCCCAGTTGCAAGCTTTGTGAGTATCTACAAATATACATACATATATATATATATATGTGTGTATATATATGTAAATGAGAGTGTGCATAGTGTGGAAGCAGAACCAATGTTTAGTGCACAAAGCTTTTGTGTGTCTGTCTGTAAGAGGCATAAAAGAGTACAGCTGGGCAAGCTAGCACGCGCAGAGCAGTGGGATGGCATGGTATTTTGAAGGGGGAAGGGAACTGGTATCCATTCAGGCATCTATACTTCAGCCAAGTGAGTGTGCTGAGCTACCTGCTGTGGCTGGGGCAGCTTCAGCTCACCTCCCTTCAATGTCTGCTTCTGAGGAGGGAGATGCTGCGTTGCAGCTCAATGGGTCTACTGCGTTATCATCTGAGGGACTCCTGGGGTTCTTTTCTTTAAAAGAATACGGGTAATTATAGAAAATAATTTGTCCATACAGGCACGGCACCTGTAAATAAATTTTTAAAGTGGCAGTGTTCCATACACGCAGCCAGCTACCACAGGAAATCTGGGACCAGCATTCAGATGTGGCTCTTTCAGAGCCAAAAGCTATTTCATTTTCTAAAGCATGTTTTCCCAGTACCTGTATATCCCTGCTTCACTCATACCTTTACCCACCCACCACCTTATTTTACATATCTAATACATGACATTTTAAGGTCTTTTTACTGCTTTCCACTATCTGCTTAAATACCAAAATAGAAAACAAACCAAATGCTCCACTGTTTCTTGACAATATGGAAAATGACATTGTTTTCACCTTTCCCACACAGGGACTAAAAGAAGGCCTCCAAAGGTAGGGAAGAAGAAGAAAAGGAATCCATCTGCCCAAAACACTCGCAATTCAGAGAGCCATCAGAGAGTGATGAAAAGTGGCTGGATGGTCACATCCAGAAGGTAGTGGTCACTGGCTCAGAGTCCCAATGAACATCAGTGACAAGTGGTGTCCCTCAGGGGTCCATATCAGGACCAGTGTTATTAATATCTTCATTAATGATATAGACAAAGGAATCGAGTGCACCTTCAGAAAGTTTGAAGATGACACCAAGCTGAATGGTGCAGTCGCCACACCCTGGCTAACTGAGGTGAGTATCTGAGGTGACCCAGTCGACTTGATTCCTTCTTGCTGTTCATGAGAAATCGCTGAAAGCAGAATTCTCCTTTTTCTGTATATGTTGGCAACATAAGGGCGTTAATAGTATAAAAATCACGTCTTGAACATTATTAGCAAATTCCTACCAGCCTTGCATGGCACTGGAGCTGACCATATGTTACAGCAAGAAAACTCATGGACAAGAGTCAAGACTCAGTACCAGTTTCAGGCATGTGATTCCCGTCAGGGTCACTCTCTTAGAGTGGCATTGTAAGGAGAATGCACTACAGTCTTAGGGAATGGATTTGGCTAAACAGTGGAGAATGCTACAGAATAAAAAAAGAGAAAAATATTCCTAAAGATCATGAAACAGGAAATAAATTGCTCTTGTGAATTCCATACTGATTTAGAAATAGAAAGCAGTTTAAAAAAAAAAAAAAAAAGGAAAAAACCCAAAACCAATATCAAAAACAAAACTGAAACAAAAAGCCCTGAAAGGTCTATTGAGAAATAGACACTGAGCCCCAGACCAACCAACCTGTTGCACATCCCCACAACTTGACATACTGACAAGATTTCTGTGCCATGTTCCCCTTTGCCATTCTCCTACACCACCCCTCAGCCACAGAGCAACAGCAACTTAAACTCATAAATTCTACCATAACCACAGAAAAATTGACTGATTTTGCCCATTAAGCCTAAGAAGATGTTTAAAAACTTTCAGATATTAATATAAATTGGTTTTCTTATTTGTTTTTCCTAGCACAACCTTATAAATCTTTTAGATCATGTTTTATCGTTTAATGTTCTTATGTCTCTGAATAAGATTACGTATTAAAATGTTAACATAGGTTATACTAATTAGGCTGTCCCACCACAGACCTTTTAGATATGAGAATACTGAAGCACAGAAAGACTCTAGCTTCCAAACACACACAATGGAAGTTAGTAGCATCCAGGCAAAGAAGCAGAAACACAGATTCCAATCTAAAGATCATTGAAGTCAACAGGAGTCTTTCTCTTGACATTAATGGGTTTTGGATCAAACCCTGAATGACCTGTCCACAGTCACACAGCCCATCAGAGAGAGAAGGGAAACAGGAGACTGCTACCCAAATTACTTTTTCCAGTGAAACTGACTGGATGGCAGCAAGTTAAAAAACTCCCCTCAGGTATTATCATAGGCCTTGACCTATGCTACACATTTTCAATGACACTTTTTTCATAAATGAAAAAAATGGTTCACTGCTCTGATTTTCTGAGGTTATTTTCCTTTCCAAATCAGGTACATCTCTTAGAAATTTCAGAAATTTCTGGTCTGAAATATCTGCTTTAAACAGAGTAATTTCTGAGTGCTGTGAACACTACCAGGCTTTTTGCTGCTTTCCTATGTTTGTCTAGTAAAACTGGGGACTGAGACATGAATTTTAGTCCATCATTGAGCATCCCCTTGAGTTCTGGGCCAAAGTGATAGTTCTCCAAACAGTACTTGCAAACAGAACATTCTTTTATTACTAAAGGCTCGCATACATGAGAAGGTCAAATTTTTATACTCGTAACAGAAATCTAAACTATGTGTGAGTAAGTGTCTGTGTTCAAGTAGATACGTGTATTTATATGAATGTACAAACACAGGCATACATAAATAAAGTTAGATTCATGTTTTGGGGAATAATGTTTAGGCATTGTCGCATAGATGTAAAAGCTTCTACAATCTTCAAAAATAAAAGTCATTTCACCACTCAAGATGAAATAAAAAATATTCTTTTAAAGAGCATTTAGTTTAAGTGCAGGGCTCTGCAGCAACTAGTAATATCCTAATTTCATATTTCATCATTTAACACAATGCAACCAGCCAGACTTTAACCTAGCACAGCAATTTGAAGATTCAAATGTCTGGCAAACCTACTGTAAGACTCAGCCTCTTATTCTGTTTGGAATAAATGTTATCCCCCCAGAAATCAGAAAAAAAGTTTAGACTAGATATTTGAGATCAGAATTTCTGTGTTTTCTTTCTCTCTCATGTCCCTTCTCGTATTTTTCCTTTCTTTTTCGAAGCAGCAACCTAAAAGGTCTGGATTCTGAGTTTTTCAATTATTAGAAAATGGGAATAGTGACATAAAGGCATTTTTACTTATTAGTGCTTCTCTTGTGTTTGTTTCTTCACCTGATGTCTTTCTTTGTGTAATGCCTGCCTAGCAATACTGGCAAATTGTTTCTGAAGAGCTACAGAGAAGAAAATGCTTTGATCCGATAGAAACACATCAGTGTAATAGCAGTAGATACCTTTTATTTTCCAGTCTTTCAATGCCCCCCTTCAATTCACAAAACACACACTCAGTGATTAAAAATTCCTGTCATTTTTGTTTTAGAAACTGGGAACCTACAACTTTAAAGTGTGGCAAAGTAAATCTTCTGCCGGAGTGATCAAGGAATTATGCTATTGTCCTGTCTTTATGTTTTCCACAATGCATAAAGCATCACTGTCCTTAATTGTTCTTTCATCTCACCCATTGACTTGAAATCAGCACTGCTCTCCAGGAGCAGTATTAGCTTGAGAACTGGCAAAGAAAAGCAAAGAGGCTTAGCATACCTCAGCACTGCAGATTAAGTGCCTCTTCAAAGATGTCACCCCAGATGTGGCAGGCTACATTCCTACTTTCCCCTGGCAACAGCTGTGGAGCCCCATCAGTGCTACTGCCTTATGTTCCTGAACATTATGAGAAGGAATAAAAGCTGCCTTTTTAATGGCTTGGGCTTGTGTTGGAGGCATAATTTTCTGTTTACTTTTCAAAAGGGCAAGCCTTCTTGTGTTTTCACTGCTGACAGATAAAGATTAGTTGACATCCCACAAGCAATGCTTCCTTTTTGGACTATTCCATAGTGTACCCTCTATTGGTTTGGTTCACCGTTCCTCTCAGGGACTGCAATATCTCTTTCACTAAGCTGTGATTACAAGCAACTGCTTGCAATTTCTTTAATGTCTTTGGCTGATTTCAGTTCCAATTAAAAATGGTCGGTGGTGTGAATTACTGTGAAGTGGGCTGAAGACAGCCAGGCTGCAGGTACAGCAGATGCAGCAAAAGGAGGGTTTCAGGAGTGGGCTCCGTCTGGAGTGGGATTGTTCCACAGGCAGAGAATGAAAGCTGCACAGCTGCATTATGCAAGGACAGCAGCATCTGCATTTTCTCTTGTGCCTTAGAAAACCCAAGCTGGACTTAAACCGTGACCAAGAAGTAAAAGTTTCTGTAGCCCATCTGAGGTTACCACCCTTCCACTATCAAGTTGTTACAACTCTGAAGAATAAGTGCTGCTAGTGAAAAACAGGTCAACATACCAAGCACTCACTCTACCTTATTGCTTTTGATTGGCTGTAATTTATCTGTACTCTCTAACAGCTAGTATGTTGGATTCTGAGGATAGCCAGCATTTCCAGAGGTTTTTTTCTTTTTTTTTTTTCTCTTTTTATTTTTATTTTTGGAAAGGGAAGACTTCATGCATTGCATTTTTTTATATATATCTCTGTGAGCCTTTTATTTCAAAACCTCTTACACACAAAATTCAAATTCTATTACATGTAACATTTTCCTCTTAACACTCCCCTTACCGACACTGGTATTGACCCATCAGATCTTGATTCTCTTGCCAAGATGTATATTGTGCCTTTTCTCTGCCAGAGTTTCCCAAAGCTTTTATTCCTTTATATCAGCCCTGAAATTTTCTCTTTTCTGCTAGTCTGCTTCCTTTAACTTACATCAGTATTAGATAGTCTCATTGATCTATCTGAGGGATCATACATTGCTAATGTCCAGATGCATTTTTGTCTGACCTGTCTCAGAGTATAGACTGCAAATTTTTTGTAGCAATCACCACAAGTCCATCATTTAACACATTCTTAATTCATATAGAGCTGATAGAAATATATCCAGAGCATAAGTAATCCAAGATTAGTAGTTTTCTTGTAGCTAATTGATTGACTTGGAACCTAGCTTACAAATTTATCACATTTAACACTCACTTGTGAATACATGCCAGTCATTGTCAGAGAGGAAAATGAATTACAGAAACCCCTGATGTAATCCTCTTGGAAATTCATGTTTCCACACCTCCATAATACAAGGGACTAGCATTCCTGCAGGTTACACACCGTGTATCTAGGAATAACCTCAGAGAAGAAGGTATAAGTAGATCTATGTCCTCCACACTACTGTATGGTAACACAATTTTTAAAGTGTGACCTATTCATAATTCTCAGGACATTGTTTTTATAAGTAGCAGCTGAATGTTGCTGAATGGATCCAGTTTATCTCTGTAGGGTTAAAAATTTATTATTATATGTGTATATTACACAACTATTTTAAGGTTCACCTTGATCATAGAGGTACGAAAAAAATGTCTTATTAGGATGTCTCTGTTACCCAGAATTGATTTGTACTGTAGCTAATGAACAAAATGCAATTTTGTTTACAGTCTGTGTCCTCCACATGTAGGTCATTCCTATGAATATCCTGGCTATTAAAAAACATCAATTCTACCTACCTATTTAAGATGCAGGATAAACTAAAAGGAATTTAGTATAAGAGTAATAGTTTAGGACAGCCAACTGGCGTTTATTCCCCACAGATCGTTGGCTGCTTCCTCTGCTATAGGGAAGTAGCTCTTAAAGCAGCAGCTCTTAAAGCAGCATTTCACACAATCCACAGATATTCAAGTCTCTTGACAGAGATCAGAATATGGACACTTGTAAAAGGGGCAGAACCTTATCCTGTTTCTCTGTGAAACAGAGAGTAACAAGACACAAGTCAAATGCAATTTTCTTCCCAGTTATATCTCTCTATTGAACAATGCAGGAAGGATTACCATAAGTATGTTGTGGATAGATGGCCCATGCTGTCCACAGAAGAATAACACATGAAGTCTCAAGGGTTTTTCATTTCTAGAAAACCCACATTTTTTATGAGCTATGAATCAGCTCTTGATTGGGAAATTCTTGATTACTCTTAATTTAAACTTTTTCATAGATCTTATTTTTCTGCTTACAAAATAGTGGTAAAATTGTTTTCTGATCATCCAAAAGTATCTGTGCCCACTGTAGTATCAGAAGAACATAAATGGGATTTCCCAGGAAAGAACCATCCTCATCCATAACAACAAAAACCTCCATGGCCAAATATCAGTTCCATATTAGCAAGTAAAGGCTTTCTGTGCCCAAATTGCCTCCAGTGCAACTACACAGGAAAGACACACAGCAGGCCTCTTATAAGTCACATGGGAAAGTGATCCTGGAGATCTAGTCTACTAGGCAGAGTCACACACACTCCTGGTGAAGACAACAGGAAAGTGGATACTGAAGAAAACCGTACAAAAGCTCTCCAGAATGGGAGAAAAATAGAAAAGTACTTTTTCTCACCACTCAGATATTGGCCTGAATTTACACCAGAGAAAGCCCTATCACAGACAGAGCAGATGACACAGAAGAAACAGCATCCAATAGAAAGGATATTACAAACAGACATTAAAATACTGCTAGGGAAATAAAAGAAACCAGAAATCTTTAATTCTGAAAATAAAGGACATTCAATTAGGCCAAGAAACTAGGATCAACCAATATATTAAATTACGAAGAAAACCTTTAGTACCATAAGCATACAAAGAAGTTCTTTCAAGGTTGAGGGAAAAATGTGTCCCCCTTCTGACTTTTATTAAGTGTATGCTTGGTGCTTTAACCGAAGTGCAGCAGTTTCTTCCCACACCACACGTCCCCACACATCATCTTCTAAAAGGGGTCATATTTAAAATAAGCAAACACAAAAGTTCAGTTATGGGGAAAGCTGTGTGTTAAAATTACTGCTTTATATATGCCTAGAAAAATGAGATTGCGTTCTAGCCAGAAAATTAGGCACACTGAAAGCTTTTATCTATATAAAACTACTACGTGCTTCCTTACCTGACTCTGACACAGGCCACAGTAGTAGCTAATAATTTTCCATAGCAATTCCTATCTCTGAGATAAAAGACACAGAAGCCATGTGTTTTCTTCAGACTGGCTGACCAGGGTCAATTTGCCAGCATACATTTATTTGCCCTTGTTGTCCTCTGATAATTCAAATTACATCTATGATCTCTTACAGAATGGGGAAAATGGGATGGGAGAGTGGGGCAGAGGGTGGAAAGAGGTACAGTCAAGAATCCAGACAGAGAGACAAGGGGAAACTTAGAGAAGCAGTGGAAGAAAAAAGTATATGCAAGATAATCCAAGAGGAGGATATTGCTCTCAAAGGCAAAACAACCTGATTTTACATGGTTAGGCTAAGTGAATTTCTTGAGCTGTTTTAATTTCTTTCTTCTTTTTTTATTCTCTTCTGAAAAAAGTATGGGAGGCCTACTACACTGAGGAGTCTCCTCACATCACTCTGGGAGGAGAGTGATTCCAAATACATAAAGCCATGAAAGTGAAGATGAGAAAATGAAATCACACGGAAGTACAGAAAGTAGGGGGAGGAAGGACAAAACAAAGTTGATATCATAACAGAGAGATCAGAGAAAAAATAATAAGAAGAATCCAAATGGATGTTCAGGTTTTCCTGGACCAAGGTATGGTAAGTGAGCCACAGAGACCTTTTGCAGTGAGTCTGAGAGTTCCAGACCCTCTCAGATCTGCAGCACTGTTGCAGACTAACTTTGATGCACTCATGTAGTGGGTCAGAGACAGTCAGGAGACTTTAAATTCATGGAACATGATCCAAACAAATGCTCACAATGCTCAAACACAGAATTTGCAGCTGTCCAGTAGCACCCTTGGAATTATGGTTCTCACCAAATTATATGGTGAGAGACCAAATTCTTCTTTCAATTTTCCTGTGAAAAAGAGTCTCCAGAAACTCATATGCCTGGTATTCTAAGGAAGCCTGCAGAAACCTTAAGAAGGAGCATAACTGATACAGATAACAGGAAGGTGAAGAATGAGTGAAGAAACTTTACCTGCTGGAAATCAGTATCTCCTCACAGTTAGTGACAGCAATTATTGTGATCAGAAGAGGTGATGGTGGAGTAGAAAGAGCAGCAGTAATGTCTGTATTATCTAAATACCTCCAAGTGAGGCACTGACACGCATCTAAAAGATCAGAGAAAAGAGAGAGCAGAAAGAGGAATTAAAAAGGAGAATGCTGGACTATCACAGTATTTCCCAGTTGCATCCAATTCCACCTGGCTTATAAGACCTATTCCTTGTCAAATTCAGCGTTATTGATTTTTTGCAAATAAATCACTGCCTGGGTCCAATTTTACAAACAACCATGCCAAGTGTAATGCAATTGATGAATTCTCAGAATGTGCAAAACCAAAGTAGATGGCTCTACCACAGCCCTGTTCTTTACTTTAAAGGCCATTAGGGTGAGGATGGATAAGGTCAAACTATGTTGCCATTTCCAGTACTCTGGAAATACAGTCTGACTCAAAGAGCTCTAATTTGCAATGGTGTACAGTCAGGGAAAAAAAAAAAAGGCAAAGGAGAGAGGAAATGTTCCAGAAGGCAGTTCTGTCTTTTACTCACCAGTTATCCCATTTCTTGTCTGGCACAGTTAATGGTTTGGTCTGGTGAGAAATTAGTGTTTGCATTGCCCCTTTAAAGATGTGGTGTGAAAGCACTTTATGAGCCATGTGTATTAGTGTTCATATTTGTGTGGGTCTGTTGAGTTTTAATCAATCAGCCTTGTTTCAGAAGACTTTAATTTTGCTCTCATTAAGTATGTGTGAGTTTTGTGTGTGTGCAGGCGCATATATTTATCCCTGTCAGCATTCAGAAAATTACATGCCCCTAGTTAACATATTGTACAGTACTACAAATTCTCATGAATATCACTTATCACAAGGATAAGTTTGTCAAATGGAATGGAATGGAATGGAAACTTTTCTCATTTTCAAACAAATTGCCTCTGTTAAATACACAGGTATTTACCATGGTTTTGTATTATGCTTGTAAAGTATAACTGTTTCACTTACCAATTCTGTATTTCCAGAGAGAGTCCATGACAAAACCACCATTCAGAATTTCAGAAATTAAAATGTCTCTGAAGAGTATTTAGAGCTGCAAAACCCTAACATTTTTCACAATGTTCTCATGCAATGACTTTGCTCCAGTGGATGACAGCAGTCAGTGGGAAGGTTTTAGGTAAGCATGTAGTCCCAGCAAAAATTTGAAGGGCAATCAAGCAAATACTAAGTAAGATTTCAAGATTTTATCCTGATCAAACTGAAATTGCCCCTCTGTCATGTCCTAACCCACTAAAACTTATATAACTTGTTTCACTAAAAAGCACTAAAACCTCCAGCCACTCTTCTGCCCTTTCCTTTCTTCTGTACCACTTGTAACCTTTAGTCCTTTCATTCTTACTTTGTGCTACAAGGGTATAAAACCTGTAATTAACAACTTCTTTATTGCCTCTGCAATAGTAATTGCCATGTATAGCCTTGAGGTACTAAGAATAAAAAATAATTTTCCTCCCCCTGCCCCTTGCATTTAACTAGCACTCCACAGTTATTATTAGGATCTTGCCAAAACTTCACCTTTCGCAAGAACCTTGTGATAAAAGTGCAATCCCCACACAGTGACCTCTGCATGCAGCAATCAATACTTATGCTGTAATATTTCCCCTTCTTGCTGTTTCAGAGCAGCCTTTTTAAAAAAAACAGGCTGGGAAGAGATTAGATTATCAATTATCATGAAACTGTCTGCAACTTCAAAGGGCTGCAGAGCAAGGGAAACCATAGTTTATCAGGACTGTAAGCGTCCTGCAATTATCTCTCATGTCACCCAGACGTAGAGCAGTAGTTGGGGGAATAACTTGGGTCTGTGGTGAGAGACTGGGTTGGTGGAAAAATATAAAAGCAGCATTTTCTTTGGAACATGAATCATTGGTTTTGGGTCAGATATTGACAATAAGTAGGATCTTGAATGTGTTAACTACGAGCAGCTCAATCCAATATACTCATGTATCTATGCAGCGTGAGCATTTTATCGATAAGCAGACATGGGACACTTTCTTTTTCCCTGAAACTCCAATTTTTACGTAGGTCAACAGATTGTTAATAGTGTGTCAAAGAATGATGCATTGATAGTCAGTAAAACTGCAAGATGTTTGTTCTCAGTCATTCCCACAAGTATTAAGCCTATGGGTTTGCACAGGAAAACAGCTTCGCAAGTCAAGTAAAACACAGAAGTTTGGAACCAAAACTCCAGCTACTGACATCACTTCCTGACACAATATGGCATTTTTGTTTGGTCTTGTTTTCCAGTGGGATTCATGAGGCTCCAATTTGACCTGTGATATCTTAAGCCCAGGAACAATGGAAAATTAATGTAATGTTTATTAATACATAGAAAAAGCCTCTGGCTATGCAGAGCACCAAATCAAAACAATTAAAGTAGCATGTAGTCACAAGTCTGGTTAATGTGCAACTTTCTGTGTCAGGATATGATATACTGAATGAAAATAAGTTCATAAAGGAATTTTACTTAGTTATGTTCCAACCAGCTACCCCTTTATTCCATACAATACTTAAGCCAAATGTTTACCCTTGACCATGACCACACAAGGACAAAAAAAGTACAATTAACAAAGCTGGACAATGTTATTAAGCATAAACAGGGCTGGTCCTTTAATATGTGTAACAGCAATAAGGGAGGGCAATACTAATGTGTTTAACTTACACAACATGCAAGGATCTCAGTGCACTCCAGAGCAAAGGAGATAATAACATGAAGGTTATATATAATGAGCCTTACTGCACCACAGACATATGGTGACAGGTATTACCTCCAAAAATGTGCACAGGTGAAGAAAAACAGAAGAGAGACCCAACTGGCTTGATATGGTAGAATAGAGTGTGTAATGTTAGAAGCATTATGTTCTTGCTTCCCTTTTGTTTCTTCACAGTTGCTTCTCTATGATAAGAGCATTGGGTTATTTGTTGTTATTGACATTTCTTCAGGGATTACTTATGACCCAAGAGACTGGATAATGCCTAAGCTTAAACCAAACATCAGTCTATGGTTTCCTCATGCTTTTAGACAAGAAAACCATAATGGTGGAAAGACCTAAACTTTGGCGGAGCCAGGAAGATTAAGACATTATAAACTGTGTGCTGAGTGGAATATCTGGACTCCTTTGACCTTTTTATTTCTTCTTAAGAGGCAGGCCATGTACCAATGATAGTGACATTTTACGTTTAAAAAAAAAAGTTCTCAGGAGCACATCTGACAAAGAACTTGAATTTAGTTCCTCTCACAAGAAACTAGGATGGAAAAGTAAAACCATTCACAAAACATGTGTTATTTCTATCTCCAGGTGGCTGTTAACCAGGCAATGTAGATTCCTGATGGCCCTCTGAGGACCTGCTGGGCATAAAGCACAATATTTCAAATAAATAGTAAATACAGAGACTATGCCCCACTGCTTCCTGAGGTATATGGTATCTATCCCATTACAGGTCTCTGATGGCCTGTTGGAATACTAAGAGGTCAAAGGGTTGAAAACTGGGAGAAAAGAGGGAATATAATTAATTTTTTTTTTGTGGACAGTTTCGTGGCTCATCTTTCCACAGCTGTCATTTTGCCACCTGCTGGTTTTTAACCTACTTCTCACCAAATAAAGTGGCTGTAGCTGAAATTTAATCCACTGATTGCTCATACAATTATAGGGATAAATCTAAACCTTGTATATGCCAAGAGTCTACTCTCCTGAGCTGGTCTACATTTGGCCTTGACTAAAAATATCAGTGGCAAGGAAGGACACCCCAGTTTTTACCACTGCACAGTAAGGACCTGGAAAGACTGCAGAATAATACTTGGTGTGAGCTATTGTGAATAGGATTGGACTTCCTGAGTCGTTTGTTTTTCTTTAGACCTCATGTGTTCATGTGGAGAGTAGGGTGCTTTTGCAAAAAAAAGCTTTTCCTCTTGTTTGGAAATGTGTTTGTCCCCATCCAACACTTATACAACCCGAAACTTATTTCCTTTGCTGGTAGCTGAAAAATAAAACATTTTCACGCTGCATTTAGAGTCAATATGTAGAGAACTATTTTTCCTTAGTCAGAGATAACTTTAACTTATTTACATGCATGCTGCTTTCTATACTAAAAAAAAGCTTAAGAAATACTAAAATTTTAAAGACGGTCTTCCTACAAATTTATATGACATTGTATGTAATCTTCAATGATGTCATGGTGCCAGATGAAACAGTTTCCTGGGGGGAAAAAAGTGCAATTAATCAGTTTAACCCATTTAGGAATTAACTTGAGCATCTTACTGTAAGATTTAACTCTGGAGATTGTCAATGTTCTTTTGCCAGTGTTAACAGCAGATACACAACTCTTTCATGTGTGTTTAAGATGAGAAAGATGGAAGATATCTCTTTGTAATATATGGTATATCATACCTGTTGTAGAAATGCAGGTTGGCCTTAACTGGGTCAGGCTTCTTTTTTCTACAAGTTTTGCTGAAGGAAGATCCTTTCTGGGGAAAACACACCTGCGCTCTTGTAATAAAATTAAATGTTATTTCACGCCTTCAGCATTTCAGACAGTCAAGGAAATGAGCGCTCTCCTTTGTCATTTAAAATTGACCATTTTGCATGTGCTCTTCTCCCAATTTTTTCCCTCAGAAGGCAGTTAAAGAGGGTGGAAAGGACACTGTGTAATCTCTGGGCAAGCCTTGCTTGTGTTCTGAGCTGAACAGAGCCTCCACAACCACCTAATTAGTCTTTAAATGAGTGTCAAGTCATCACTTCTGGGGCAAATCTTGCAATCAATGCCATATACCTGTCTGTAAGTGTGTAGCAGTCTCAGAGACATAAACTGGACTCTTCTGGGGTGAAACTGTATCAGAAGCTGCACTTCCACCTCTAGGGCACATCAGAGTTATTCTGAAAGAAGCCTCCCCAAAATACACATGGCATGGGCTCCAGGTGCTCAGCACCAGCTGTTTCCCCCATTCACCCACTCCGTGCTGCGCTACTTGCCAACACAGAAATTGTCATCTTCTTTTCCCAGCTTCCTAACACGCTGGGTACAGGAGCAAGGACCAGCCTGGGCAGTGTTGCATAGTTTGTGCTGCACATGCTCATCTGAGCATAGGGACAATTAAATAAAACATTTGACATAAAAAACATCCCTGTGGAACAAGGACACCTTGATAGCCAAACTCTTATTTATGTAACTGGAGGGTTATATAAATCAGCAGGCTTTGGGGGTAAAAACCATTTGTTTGTCAAGCCTCTGTCTAGTGTCTGGCTCAGGGAGGCCCTGATCCATGACCTAACCTCTAGGCACAACCAGAACACAATAAAAAGAATTTGCCTGGCCACTGGGCAAATAGAAGAGAAAGATAGCTCCTGCCCTGCAGAACTTACTTCTCCTGGTAATACGGGGACTGGTCTTTCATATGCAAACAGAAAACTTAGATTTGTTTAGATATCAGGAAACAAATTTGGTATCTATATCCACACATTCCCTCTCACTAAACTATTGCAGGATCTGAAATCTTGGCAATGAAATTATCATTTAGCTAGAAGTTTACTGAATTCAAAAAGCCAAGACACAAGCAAGAAAATGCATTTGATATTGTCAACAAACAGTACAGCATAAGCTTTAAAATATAAGTAAATTTTGGCCAGCTGGTAGAAGCCGTCACCACTTCATTAAAGAGGAGGTAAATAACCAGTTTACACCTGACGGAGAACATACTTTTGAAGTATCTGCCTTGGTACCTTCCTTGTCTGTCGCACGCAGCCGTCCCAATGGGCTCGTGCAAATGCAAGGTTTGTGTATTCAGCACAAACATGAATGTGCTCCTTACAAGTTGTAACCCTATAGACAAGTGTATGATACTATTGCTGCCCCAGATGTTTGATCATTCATACTAAGAAACCCATAATTTTTTGCCCTTGGGATAATTTCCTGGCTAAGCTGGCTCAAGCTTCTTCTGAACCTCTAAGCTATACAACAAATATTCAGCATCAAGTTGGTGCTAGGTTTCTCATCTGCCTGTGCAGTCAATGGGTGAGCTGCTTATGGGAGTCATCCCACTTGTCATCTGAAGAAAGCAAACAGAGATTGAATTTTAAAAAAAATGAAAATAAACAGACAAACAAAAAGACATTGGAAGCTCCAGTGCAGCACTTGCAGAAGTGAACCCTGCCCACGTCTGACACTGGTTTTAGGAGTGTCATCCATGACAGTGTCTCAGACCTCCTCAGGGAGGTAGGGATATGCCTTTGTCCTGGCTTCCACCTATGGAACAGCTTCCACCTAAGCACGAACTTCCCAACAATGGGATATGGAAAGGATCTAGCCCAACTTCTGCTGGTCTGAGTGAGAGTTCAGCAATCAGCTATTTATGGAAGTATGGCACAATGAGAATTGCTGGTGACCTAAGACAGAAGCTCAATTTTTAGGTTTCCAGTATGCAATGCAAATAAGTGTTCTTACTATAAGTGCTGCAAAACTTTGTTTTCTTTTTAAGCATTCATTTAGTCAGAAGCACTTACATAAACGTCACAGCTCTTTGCTAGTATAAAGTTCTATACATTACACAATGTAGCAACAAACAACATGATTCCTGTGGGATTAAGCACAGTGAGCACAGAGCAATAAGGGAATAATGTTTATGAGCAGGAAATGCTAGCTTGTAGCAGACTGATATATTTACACCTGTTCACTCAAATGTCACATTTACATATATCTATTTTTTAATTATATGTGGGCACTGTAGTACTCAGACTTGTTTACATTGAGTGGATCCAGAGTTCTGACTGCTGGTTTTAAATATAAATGGAAGAATAATTCAAATAAACACAGTATGCATGTGTAACTGGGAAGGTGAGATGATACAATTCTTAAAAATACATAATTTCCAAAAATTCATATTTTTGGTACTTTTGTGTATCAAAATACCGTGAATCATAGAATATCCTGAGTTGGGAGGGACCCACAAGGCTCATCAATGTCCAAGTGTATTGAATTTCAGACCAAGCCCTAGTTACTGAGCCTTTCTTCCATAGACATCCCTTAGAAAATGTCCACTGACATCAGTAGGTCCAGGAGATCATATACAAAAACTCACACTTTGTGCCATTCTGTCCTCTGTCTCCCCTTCATGAAGAATCCAATGCTGAACAGCAATGTTGCACTTCTGCTCAGAGCTGACATAAGGACGCATAAGAGAAAAGGAATCATGGAAACAGAAAGCAGACTCTTTAGCTACAAGAAGAGATTATATATGTCGTTGACTTTATCTGCTTATTGAGTGCACTTATATTCCTATGTAGATTTTGCTCACTACATTTCAAGTTGCATGGGACAGGAGATTTTTGTTGGGACAGGTGTGAGATGCAATGGGGATGGAAATTTTAATCTAAACCACCAAAAAATAAGTTGAATGACAACTTCACTGTTGCAGATAGATTCTACCCTGATGTGTTGGAAGATAAAATCTACCTGAACTGTCTTACCCATTCAGCTTCCCACATGCTGCTGCTACAAGAAAAGCCAGAATGCATTTGTGACAGTGCATGACATTTGTTGCTAGCATTGTAAGAACTGCATTCAGAGTAGCAATCTGTTTTTTTAAAAAAAGCTCTGCTGCTAGTCTTTATTTAAAAGAATAATGATTCCTATGCATCTTTAAAAGTTGAAGCCCAACTTGTTAGTTTAAAGGAAATACTGAAGCCAGTGTAAGGGTTATTTTAATTCCAGGCCATGTTGGTGTGAACATTATCAATTGATCTAGGATTTAAGTGACCTGTCTGGAATGCTTGACAAACAAATTTTTCTCATGAATTATACATATTACTGAAAACCATACTTAATGGGAGACTGGGAAGAGGGCAGGTATTTCCATCACCTAGGGGTGAAAGCCTTGCAAATTAACAACAAGACGGTTCATTGAAGCAGGTAATGGATTAGTCTGTGAAAACAAGAAATCTTTGTGGGAATGACTGTGATTATTCATATAGTCTGTTTGCTAATTATTGCTAGTATGAACATTATTTTAACTGCTTTTAAGAACCTTGGAAATGATGTGGCTTGTCAACAGTGTTGTGAAACACTGCAATATAGGAGAGTTATAAGCAGTACACACTCGTTCGTGGGAAAACCTTGCATTTGATCATGGAATCAAAATATGCAGACCATATTTATTCTTACATAATGAATATGTGTCTGCCTTGCAAGAGGAAAAAATAATAGATAAAAAGGTTTTTTAAAAAATGGGAGGTGTGATATGTCAGCACAGGATAGTGATGTTAGAGCTGCAAAGCTACCCAGCTAACATGAGGCAGAGCATACCATGACCTAACTAGATAGGATGGGAAAAGCCTAATCCTGCAATGGTCATTCCTGCATTCAAATTCCATGACTAATAATGTCTAAACATACATGTGATTAGAGAAGTCAGTGTCATTTGGAGAAAAGCTATGTCTTCCTAAGAGCTACACAGCCCAACATACATACATATATATTTTATAAAAGCATTTTCCCTTTAAAGTGATTTCCCTTTTTCCTTTGCACCTGCTAGCATCCAGACTTCAGTGATAACTTTGGCATATGCATTTTGTGCGTTTTGTGCATTTTGTGAGGTTCTGCTCTTTCCAGTTTTGTAACTCTTCCTTTGAGAAGCCCCATCTGTGCTCCTTTTCCCATTTCATCTACTACTTTCAGGTATTTCAGGAAATTTTAAGTTTTGCAGTATCATTCATTACATCCTCCACTGCCAGTATCACTTGCCTCTTGAAAGGACACTAGATAACTAAGTTTAAAATTATGTATCACTACAGTGTCTTCAACTTCTAGCAGAACTTCAGTCTCGATTGTCTTTTTTTCCTAGAATTAACATTTCAAAACCAGAATGATCTATCTAAATCCTTCTCTAGCCTTCTACATAACAGTGGCCTTCAAATTTCACTCATTTTCTATTTAAGTTCCATATCTTTCAGTAGCTCTCCTGCATGTGACTTTAAAGCCATACACAGCGAGATTCATATGACGTGTTCACCTGTGAGCTAGTCCTGAAAGTCATTTATAAAAATGTAATAAAAAATGAAATAGTATATTTCTGTCATCTTTCTATTATCTTTAAATGTTCCCAAAGCAGATTGCATGAACCAAGTACTGCTTGCACATATTTATGTTTCCCCGTTTAATCCAAAGGAAGTTTGAATGACTTACCCGGCAGCAGAGGTTCATGCAGAAGACAATTGAAGCTAAAAAACAGGGCTCATACTCTGTTTTGATTTAAGGCCTTTAAGTGAGGAGAAAACCTCAAATTCCTTTAGTGACTAAATATAGTAGAAGATAAAAATTTGCATGCAATTTCAAATCTGAATCTGACTAAATTTCTAATCTAAATCTGCCTCAATAGTGAAATATTTTTCACTATTGGCATTTCTCTCCGTACTCAGCTTCATCTTTACTCTGCAAAGCTGTGGATTGATCCTGTCTTTAACTGATGCTGGAATCGTGTTTACTTCTACACGGGCAAGACTTTTATGCATAGTCTCCTGTATGTTCTCAGATTGGAGTAACATTTTTCCTTCCTGAGCCTCTATGATCAGCCTGGAGAGTAATCACAGGATGCACAGCACAGTTTTATTCCTTCTTCCTGTCCATCCTAGGTATTTCATAAGCAGGTCATATTCATTTATCTCAAGTGATAGTGGTAGTAAATTAATTGAGAAGCATCTTGATACTAATTTCCTTGGTGTAATTTCAGGTTGTATCTCGCAGTACCTGTGGCAAGGTTGTGTTAGAGGCACTGGGGACTTGCACAGAAGGAGAAATTACTTTCAGGTCAGTACCTATGACATACTCCAAGGTCATCTGGCAGCATCATTTACCTTACCCTAATAATGGAAACACTGGTCCTTGTGGAATAAAAGAGCCAGAGACTGGCTTTCACCAAAACCAGCCACTGGAATCAAGTTGTATGTGATATTTTGACTGACTTTTAGAGACACAATTTAAGTAACTTTCTTCGCCAGAGGGCTAAATTATTCTAATAAGATGCTTGAAGTATGAAATAAGGAATGGATAACCGTAGAATCACACAATGTTTTTTGGTTTGAAATGGACTTTAAATATCACCTGCTTTCAATCCCCCTGCCACAGGAAGCGGCACTTTCCTGTAGACCAGGTTGCTCAAAGCCCCATCCAACCTGGCCTTGAACACTTCCAGAGATGGGGCATGCACAACTTCTGTGGGCAATAGACTTCTCTATTTTTTAGTCTATGTCAGGTGTTACTTCTTATTTGTCAGGATTCCACTATCTCCCAGCTGTGTTTTTAATAATGGGTTAGATTTTGAAAAATGTCATGGCAGAATTATTGCATTCAAGAAAGTTTAATATACTCTTGTCAGTGGCATGCAGACCAAATCACGGAAGATATTTCACATACTGAACGTGCTTCAACAAAGCAATGGCAAAATAATTTGTAGAAACTATTTATCTATATATATGGCTCATGTGATTTCAGGTTTCCTGAAGGTATTAGTCCAAATTATGATACTACTTAATAGTAGATATTTCACTAGCCAAAGCAGGTTAAGTTGTGTTTCGTATAGATGCTACATTTATTTTACCTAGGGTGTACACCAGTGATGTTAAGCTTGTGGAGGCATTGCAGATGTAAGAGAAAACAACATGTTTCTAGAAATAAGTAACAGAAATTTTATGATAAACATGATAAGGTGAAATGCTATTAAACACCCAGACAAGTTTCATTTAAAATGTTTTTGCTAATGATAGTCCTTTAGTTATGGATATTCGTATTAAATATTGTAAACTACCTGGATGAATATTGTCATATTGATACAGTCAGCAATTATACTGCTTGCCCAGTTTTAAGCTTTTTCTGTTTCCAAAAACATTAGAAAAACAAAAAAAAAGAACCATGAGACATAACCTGACTTGCACCATCCTCCACTGAAAAAACTTCCTAGTAGAGATAGTTTTTAAAATGTTATTTATTCTGAGAGCCTCATATAAAAGTTCTCAGGGGCTAATAAATATCTGAATTCTCTCATAATGGGCACATAGGAAACCTCAAGTTTATTTTGTCAAAGGAGTTTTTATCATTGGTTGCGTAGGCTGCCAGGGTTCCTGCATGCCACTAGCTTTTTAGATAATATTCAGTATTTTCATTGTAATTCTCTGGTTGTAGTCATTCATTTACAAAGCTTACTTGGTCTGGGCTAATAATCTTACAGATCATGTCCTGGAGGCTGTCTGCTAGAATTTTTGCCAGAAGTTGAAAATTCCAATTAATTATCAACAAGGACGAAGCTTCCTGAAGGCTTTGAGAACCTTACCCAAAATCTTATCTCACCATTCCCACTTTCTTGATTGCTGTGAACCATGTATATTATCCAGCTGACCATAAAATGTGTAAATTCAGCCTTTATAACTTATATTCATCCCTAATATCTGCTAATTCAGTTTGCAACTATCAGAACCTGATATCTTGGGTTGTTAATCTTTTGTTTCCCAAAAAATACAGCTCTGGCTAGAGCTTGTTTGCATCCCTTCTGTATCTAAGCATAAATGTAATAATATTGCTGCAAAAACTGCCAGTGCACCGTGTTAATACCATAATATATTGCTTGCCATCCACACGGCAAGTTTTTACTAAGTATCTAATAAATTCTGAGTCTGGCAACGCACACTGAGCAGTCACCACTCTAAGAAATGGTCTGTACAGACAACCAGTCTGGTTTCTGTAGCTGATTAGACAATTCAGTTCCTCTTAGACATATCAGTCCCATCAATAGAGACCCATAACCACAACCGCTGCAAATCCAGTCCCTCTCCATCCAGTGCCATAAAGCACCATCTCAAAGTGCTTTGTCCCACAGTGAGTTTCTGAAGACTGCAGGTCCTTTTCTATATGTGAAAACTATTCCTGGAAGCCATCAGTCAGTTTGAAGAGCCCACTGCCTGTTTGCTGTCAGTTATTCCTTAACTATCTACATCACATTTAACAAAGAAAAATAAAAATCTTGATCTATGCCTAGAGTAAGCAAAGAATCCAGTTACAACTGGAAACTATATCTTAAGATTTATAACTTCCTTCCTAGAAAATAATTAAAGATTTGTGAATGGGACAGGAAAAAAGTAGTCGATGAATGTTGAAAGGTGTCACAATCTAAATGTTACAAAGAAGGAAAATGGAACATGCTGTGATCGAGTTGACTAGGTAGTGTGCAAAGTATTCTTTGTTAAACCCTCCTCTGTTCCTGCACAGACCAAAAATAGGGGATTTTCAGCTTAACTTTTAGGGAGATCCACTCAGGTAACCAGAACTCATAATTAACAGACACATCTGTAAGAACTTTGGTTTTGGGATGCCTAGCAATCACACAAAGTACGTTTAGGCAGATCCCTTTTACAAAAGCATCTGTAATATTTCTACGTACGTATGCAATAGATAGAAAGATAAGTCCCAGCAGAACTCATGGTGTATAATAGGAAAGCATATAATTGTGGATATATTCAGAGCAATCTAATGTAAATCTAACGCGCAAATCAGTGTAATTAGATCATCTTTGTGTTTTCCAGTGTGGAGCCTCATATTGTACATTCTGCTCAAGTTCTTTCTTCTGTGTTCTGTTTCTTTCCCAATCTTCACTTTTCGTTCGTATATAGTCATTTCTGGCTTCACCCTAATTTTTCTATGGATTTTAGTAATCTCTCCTACTTCTTAGACAACCTTTCTTCAGCTGCATGCTAACTCATTGAGTTTCAGGTTAGACTCAGAAAGCGACAGTGTCAGAGCAGTTTTGAAATGTAAAAAAAAATTACTTTCTTCTTTCTTAACATATAGTAATAACTAATGGGTTCTGTATGAATTATTGTAATGGTCTTGTCACCACTATATGAATACAAACAAAATAGTTTTTAAAGGCAGATATACAATGAAACCCCAGATTTCCCAGCTGGAGGGGTAAAGGAGCTTAAAACTGACACTAATTTTGAAGATTGCAGACCAGGCTAGTTTCAGAACATCTGATCAAGTCACTGACTTCTTGTAACACTCAGAGTCAAAAGAGGAATGAGAAATTCAGACCATTTGGTCTCCAAAGCTCTGTTAGTTTATGTCTGCTCATAGTGGAAAGAACTGCAGCAGTTAGGCACCTACAGCATGTGACATGCCTCACTTAGCACTGCGACTGCTCTCTCCAGTGCCTCAACAGGAGAGGCAGCCCTGGCTTGTGATGAGCTGCATTTCTTTGACTCTCAGACACTCTGGCAACCTTCTAAGCACTTGACACCACTTCAGAGGGTATGAAAGCATGATGGTTTTAGAAGGGTCTTTTAAATTTGACTAAGGAAAGGAGGTTCAAGTCAGCAAGATTTATTAAGTTTTCTCCATGGTTTCTATCACTTTGAATTGTAGACAGGAAATAGGAGAATTGTGCTCACAAACTGGAGCAATAATTGCTTTGTTAAAGGTCGCCCAGATGGGACACAGATCTTCAGAACCATTTTAAAGTGTAGTGAGAGCTACAATTATCTTGCTTTTTTCCAAGTGAGCCTGAGGTTGCATAAAAAACATTGGACCCTCTGGAATAAAATTTTAAGTTTCTTTCAATTAAATGTGTGTTCTTTTAGTTTAGAAGAGGGTGGTGTTTTTTTCTCCAGGAGGCAGAAATAATCTGGAAGTACCAGCAGCTTCACTTCAGAACAGGCCATCCTCTTCCAGACTCTCAGGATGAAGAGATCTGTACAACAGGACATTTTCATTACAACCCTGGTTGAATTTCTTTTAGGGACCACACTACTATGCTTTGTTAGACTTCACTGTTTGTGCTTTAACCCAGTTGACCTAAGCAGTTTACACATCACAGTAGATCTCTCTGTCACATAATTCATAGCAATAAAAAGATTTTGAAACAGTGTAACGGTTCCTGATCATGTCTGCTGGGGAGTCATTAATTGCTGTGGTAATTCCAGAGAAACTGAATTTCTGCTATATTTCCTTTTTTCTGTGTTTCTTTTGATGAAATCCCATCACCTGGTAATTGTGTCACAGATGCAGCCAAATGTGCTTTTTTGCTTCTAAATTCATACAGTTTGGGCTCATGCTTAATCAGCTGAATCACAGTGCTAGCCTCTAATACTTATCCTGGTTGTCATTACCCTTATTGTCACTATCTGATCAGATTTAGGGAACTATACGTAGTCAGAATTCCTTCTTTTATTTCCTCGTTATATATAACATGGAGAAATTCCTCCCCTCCAGATACCTGCATACTCAGCTGCAGAGAATTTTGAAAAGTGAACTTAAAGCTATTAGAAATCTTTGTTTTATTAACAAGATACTTTTTTCCCTGGGTTTTTTTCCCCCTAAAGTGAACAATTATGAATTGTAATAACTGTATTCCAAGAATGTTTTATTCTGTCAAAGTGGAGAGCTCTCCCCCAGGGCCACATTAGTATCTTTTTCTGTCTAGGAATGCAGCTGTTCCAGGGCAGGCTCTGAGTAATGTCTCTAATCGGCAGATATGCCGAGTGCTTAAGCTAATTATGTAATAAGGGAATCACTCCTAAAATTTTATAAACGTTAATATAGACATTTAACTTCAATTTCTTTGAAAGTTGAACAGGAAATGAGAATTCTTGTGGTAGTAGTACCAAATGCTCATTTTTATACTGAGGTTTTAAAATGTCGGGTATTGCAGCTCTAATGCTGTATTCAAGCTGCAAATTACTCTCTTTGGCATTGAAATATTGCTGCAATTAAACCTGCAGTAAAGTATTAAAAAAAAAAAAAATATCTTGCATCTGAATGCCTTCACACAAAACTATGTGGATCTTCATTGATCTTGAGAGATTGCCCCTGAGATCTAAGTTTTAATTTTTCATACAGATATACTCTCTTCCATAGGTCTTGGGGAACAAATACAAGATTTCTGATTTAAGCAGTTCCACGCGAAAGTTAGCATTCTGAGACCTGTCTGCGGCAGCTTCTTTAAGGCAGTTTGCAATCTCCATATAAGCCCTTATTCATTTATCTAGGTGTATGTCTTTGTTTCTACATTTGTATAACCGAGCAAACCATTCATTTCAATGACAGTCTTTTCTCATGTATTTGGTAAATGAGACAAATGAATTTTCAGTCACACTGTTTGAGCATGGGGAGCAGAGAGAGGGGACAAGAACGGTTGCTTTAGACCAAACACACTCCTCTTATTCCATGTTTAACATTTCCCCCATTCAAACTCCCCTTGAAAAGTGAATCAAAATGTCCTCCAACCAGTTTGGAGTTGGGCCTTCTGCGTCCACTGACTGATTATTAAAACACACACCAAAAAAAAAAAAAAAAAAAAAAAAAAAAAAAAAAAAAAAAAAAAACACAAAAAAA
>VZTH01013799.1:786601-837696 GCA_013397815.1 Aleadryas rufinucha
ACAACAACAACAATGCAAAACAAGACACTTCTCATACAGAAGATCAAAAACGTAACAAATTTCCCATGGTAGAGGCTGATTTTGTTATTTACTGCACTACTATTTGTCATTAAGATAAAAATACACACTTCATTTTGAGAATTAGGCTGGCATTCAAACACGTTTCCTTGCACCCACATTCACTAAACATGATCCCAAATCCAAGTTCAGAGACAAAGTAGTATGCAACCATGTATAAAACTTCCTTTTTGTTGCCAGCTAAAACAGACCAAAAGATGAATTTAGCTGTAATATGGATGAGCTTGAATGTGACACTTCTGTTTATCTCACATGTCCTTGCCATGGGATGCCACTGCTCAGCCCTTTCTAGAAAAGTTTCAGTACCACACACCAAAAGGATGAAAGTGATTTGTCGTCAGCCTGATGGGAGAACAAATCCCTGAGTGCTCCGTGTCCCACAGCTTGCTGTATTGGGTGTGAATGTCCAGGTTTTGGCGGTGGAAGGGCTACAGGGATGGCTTCTGTGTAAATCTGCCAGAAACTTCCTCCATGTCCAGCAGAGCCAATGCCAGCCAGCTCCAGGACAGACCCACTGCTGGCCAAGGCTGGGCCAATCAGAAATGGTTGTAAGGCCTCTGTGATAACATGTTTCAGAAAAAATATTATTGTGCAGATGTAATTGCGGTCAGAGAAGAGCAAAGTGGGAAGGAACAACTACTCAGACTCGGAGGCTGCTGTGCCCTGCAGCCCATGGAGGACCATGGGGTTAAAGAGATCAGCCTGTAGCTCATGTAGGACAGACTCATGCCAGAGCAGGTGGACACCCAAAAGGAGGTTGTGAACCCATGGGGAAACCCTCGCTGGAGCAGGTGAACCTGTGGATGAGCTCACACTGGAGCCCACGCTGGAGCCCACACTGGAGCAGGCTTCCTGGTAGGATTTGTGACCCTGTGGGGACCCACATGGAGCAGGCAGTGCCTGAATGACTGCACCCTGTGGAACAGTGACCCATGTTGCAGCAGTTCATAGAGAACAGTGCCCATGGGATGGAAGTATGTTGGAGAAGTTTGTGAAGTCCCGTCTCCTGTGGGAGAAATCTCACACTGGAACAGGGGAAAGACTCTTCTCTCTGAGCAGCAGCATGAGCAATGTGATGAACTGACTATCACCCCAATCTCCCACCTCCCTGTGCCATGGGGAGGGAGGAGGTAGAGCTTGGGAAGGAGGGAAGGGTGGGGGGAAGGTGGGATTTTATAAGATTTATTTTACTTCTCATTATCTTGCTCTGATCTTTTAGTAATGAATTCAAATAATATCCCCAGTGCGAGACTGTGTTGCCCATAATGGTAATCCATGAGTCCTTATCTCAACCCATTAATCCTTAGTTACATTTTCTCTCCCTTGTCCACTTGTGGAGGGGAGTGAGAGAGCAGCTTTGGTGGGTGCCTGGCATCCAGCCAGGGTCAACCCACTGCACTTGCCAAGACAGGGATTGTATTAGGACTACCTGCTAGATTCCATAATAACGGTATACTACATTGTCCTAGGTTTCAGTGTAAGACGTGCCCAAAACCATGTATTCTATAACCATCTGGCACCAGGTGGGGCAGTGTTTTCCTTGCCTCCTCCCTGTGGGAGCTATCTTTGTTTAATGGGCAATCAAGGACCCTGCCCATGGCTCATAGATAACTGCCTCTGGACAATCTTTTGTTAATGGGCCCATCAATGCCTTATCATCCCATTGTGAGAAGCTCCACCCAGAGGGAGAAACCAAGCATTCCATCCTAAATATAAACTAGGATTCCAAACACCACAGACAGCCTTTCCCACTGGATTTCCAGAGGACAAGAGCTACCACTGGACTTTCAGACGGAGACCAGACTTCTTTTTCTGCAGGATCACTGCTTTAACAGGACCACTTCATCTGAACTGCTACCAGCACCCTGACTGACAGGGTGCCAGGTTGTATTCTGACTTTGTCAGTGGTTCACTTTTGTACTATTGCATTTATTTTACCTGCACTCTATTAAATTGTATTTCTGACTTGGAGTCTCACTGGTTTGCTTTCAAACCTGTACATACATACAAAGCCTCAAATAATTAACAGATGAGTGCTTATTAAATATTAAATATTAATTATAAGGTGTTAAAAAAAGGCAGAGAGAGGACTACTGCCACAACAAGGAAAGTCCCAGGCTCATCATTTCCAGTTCTAATCCCTTCCAAACTTTTCTTGTCAGTTTTGGAGAACTGTCTGTAAACAGTTCATCTGTGCAGGTCCACATCCTGGGTTTTCACAAAACAGAATGTTTTCATAATATTTATAATTTTCATAATAAACAGAACATTTTCACAAATAGAATATTTGATTTATGGATTTCAGAGAGTAAGTTTATGGACCTAATCTTGAATACAATTTCACAAAAAGGACTAAAATGCATAGATCCCTAATGAAAATGCATAGATCTCCTCTTTAAGACTGAAGTTAAAAGTCCACAGCTTTCAAAGGAGCATGAAGACAAAAACTGTGAACTAATCCTTATCTCTTAAAGCAAAGTAAATATGATATTTACTAGATAGGAAGCTGCAGAAACATCTTGTACCATGGTACATTCTGCATGGGATTTAACAAGTAGATTTTCAGTTGAGCTCTCAGGACTTGCTCCACTGTCCTGTCAGTAGAATTTCTGCTTTTGCTAACCATCTTGGATTAATTATTCAAATAATTGATTGAATTTCTATTAACAGACAGAAAAGTTTTCACTGAAAAATTAAATGAAAGCTGTGGGAGGCAACAGGAAGAGCACATGATGGATGCTGGCTTGCTGCATTGTTTTGTTTCCCCTGTTATTCCTTGAGATAGTGCAGCTTGTGTTTCAACTCTAGAAATTACAAACACAGCTGGGTATATATCCTAAACACAGTAGGATGTTACTGTGGTATTACCACTGACCCAGGTTCAGTCAGAAGTCCTAGGAACTACCAGATGGACAGAATGGATGTAAATATGTTCATATTCATTGTAGTCATGGACAGAATAGAGGAAGTGAGAGTTTTCATGTTTGAAGTCACTCATAGACCGACATTTTTACTAGAGGAGGAAGGCTTCCCATTTTCTAAATCTTAGTGTGGAACACTTGGTCATACTCAAACATTGAGGTTTGAAGATCCTTTTCAGTGACACGTAGCCCTGGAACAGGGACAGCGCTGAGAGCCAGGCAGAGCCAGAGGCTGTTCTCAGGCTGATGGCTGTGCATGGGTGTATCCATATCTCTACAATCAGCCAGCACTTACTCCATTCCAGCATACTAGAAGGTATTTCTTCTTTTGGTATTCTCCATCAAAGAATTCTGGGAGTCTCAATCTCCAGTGAGTCTGGACTCCATGCTGACACTTTCCAATCTGTAGCTCCCCATTCCTACTTGTGTGAGTTATTTCCAAAATGTAGACTCATAAAATAAATGTGGGTGCTCAATTTTTTGCTTGGTGTCAGATGCACGATGTTAAATGCACATATGTATTAAAGAAATCTTTGATCATTACAGAATACAGCTTTTGGAACAGTGTCATGTGTGCATATGCTTCTCACCTGAGCAAAGGGCCTGAGTCTTGCTTTGTCTCAGAGTGGATCTGTCCTTCACATTGGCATCTTTGCATCTCATTGTGGAGATGACAAAAGGGACCATTATTGGCCCAAGGTCATGCCCCTCTCTGTGTGAACACTTTGGATCCACCAATAGAATGGAGAGAAGCCCAAATCTATCACTCCAAGATGCTTACTGTGTCCCAGCTTGTTGCATGACTTTTGCATGTAGATTTTCTCCCAAACTCATTGAATAAGTGTGCATAGATTAACCATCCTTATACCAAAAAATCAATCTTCACCATAGTAATCTCAGTATCCTTGTTATATGAACACTATTTTTTCCATTCATAAACCTTCTCATACCTTTTGCAAACCATAAACTACCTCTGCAGCTTCTTCCATTTGGTTCAGTAAATTCTCACAGTATTTCTGCAACTAACATGGATTTCAAACCTCATTTGACATCTGGTGAGATAATGTGAACTACAGAAAGGTTAAGTGACTCAACCAAAGTCATGTCATAAGGTAGTGGCAGTCTGTCAGAGTCAAGAAAGGGATTTAGATGTCTTAAATGACTTGACTCAGTACTGAAGACACTTTGGACTAGAATATTCTGAGAAATACTACACATGGATCAACACAGTTGTAGGCAAACAGTAGGAATATTTATCTTTCAGTGATGTCTTTTATTATTTGAACAATGAAGCAAATACAGCAGTCTTCTTAAATAATTTCCCAAATACAGCAGTGAAAGAAAACTCCAGTACTGGGGTTTCATTTACCAAAATTTCAACTCATCAGAAACTAATCAAAATCATATTAAATTTCTTGTGTAGGAGACCAAAACAGAAAGAGTATGCACAAAATATGTTAAGGGTTACAACCTTGGACAAGTTCTTTACACAAATCCAGGCCTCTGTTCCATTTCTACATTACTAAATTAACATGAAATGCCACAAACTTCAAACGATAATGTCAATTGTCTTTAGCCATTTCTTTTATCAAAAAATAAGTCTTTATGGATTTCATATGTTGACTAAGCCAAAGGCATGGTCAGCACAGAAATGTTTACAGATGGCAAAACTCTTGGTTTTTTAAAAAAAAAAGATCAAAGGGAGGTTGAGAATATACAAACCCTGGTGGTTAATACACACTCATAAACAAATAAATAAACTAGCATGATGTTTGCCTATGGCCAAACTATCTGTGCAACTGACAGAGGCTGTGCTATCAGACCACCTTTGTTTTGAAACCCTCAGTTTGAGCCCCCCTCACCACCCAGCCAGTACTCCTCAGATAAGGTTCTGTCAATACCAGCTCCATTTTTTAGGGATTTATAACTTGGCTGTAAAACTTCATCTGAGGGTTAGGCTTGGCAGACAAGGTCTCAGCCTGACAGCAGTGTTTTTATTACATTATTTTGAAATGAAGTGGCTCTTTTTAACCTTAAGGAAGATGCAAGATGCATGTAAGTTAACCAGTTTCAGGAGGTATTTGGCTGCTGCTATAACTCAAAATTCTCAGGGAGAGGTGGGGGAGGGAGGATATTTCCTTTTTTTTCCCCTTGAAGGTTGTGCATGCATCTGTATGAGTTTCATAAAGGACACTATATTGACAATTATGGGCAGAGAACTATGTGAATACACACAGAGAGCCTTCATAGAGACTAAAACTACTTATAAAATTCAAAGCCATTAAACTTCATCTACTTATTTCAGGCAAACAAATTCAAATTGAATTCACACTGAAAGGATTTACAGTTGATCATCTAAGAAGCACCTACAAAAAAAGGTGTTTGAAATGTTTGTCAAGAGTGAAAAGCAGTGGACAGATGGAAGGATACATAGTCTGAGATCTGCTCAGCAGAAAGATGTTCAGTACTCCACAAAGAGATAATAACATCGAACGTAGCAAAACAGACAAAGTGTGAGTCCAGCCATCCAGGGTGATGCTCAAAGAAAAGGTCCAAATAGCTGTAACTATCAATGTTTAAAAATCAGGAGCATTATTGCATATTCAGTCAAAATAATCAAACTTTATAATACATGCTGTGAAAGCATCTGATGGATTATTGGAATAATCTACGTCTTTAATTATTTGAAGTCATGGACTGAACCTTGAGATCTCTATTCAAGAAGAGTTTTCTGTGGTTTAGTGTTGGGGTTTTTCTAGTTTTGTCACAGTTTCTGATGTCTGGCCTCAGACACTCTCACCTAACTTCATTTTTGCCAGAGAGTGGTAGAGTGGCTGGCCAATAAATCAGGTACTTCTGCAATGTATTAAGCTGGATGCCTGCAAATTGAGATACATTCTTCAATCTCTTCTGAAAACATAACTCTAAAGGGTCAGTCAGTACAGAGCACTTTGTGGCCACTTGGGCTTAGCCTTAAGAACCTGGAGCCAACATGTGAAAGAAGAACTTCTTTGTCAAAAAAGAAATGCAATAAATTTAAATTATATAGCTAATGAAGAAAAGGAGTGCTTTACATCATGTTTCCTGGCTCTATGCATAAGACCAAGGACATCATTTATATAATCCTTTTTTTTGCTCTAAGTTAATACTCAAAGTTTATACGAACACAATGGTGGAAGCTGCTGTGGGGCTATGTTGAATCCGAGCATCTGGTTGGCCTGAGCTACAGCAGGGAAGAGAGGATTGCCAAGAATTTAGTTTCACAAAATCTGTACAGGTTAGGCAGAGCAGATGGACATTCTCTGCCTGTAAGAGCCTTTTGTTTCGTAAGAATAAAGCTTAGCAAGGCAAACCCAGCAATGTCAGGTGGTAACACAAGGATGGTGAGTAGCCATTGGCTGTTGATTGTCTCTTCCAGCACCTGAACTTTAAACACAGATTTTAACTTAGATATTCCCAAAATGTGTCAACCTATCCACAGTGTTTCAGCATTGTGTTAGCTCCTTCCAGCCCTCTTCTAAATATCTGAGAATGTCACAGGCTTCCCTTTTTCTCAGAGGAAAATGTCAGAAAGGAGAAGAAAGAGATAAAATGGTATAGATCTTCCTGTGTTCTGATATCCAGATGAGTGCTTTGGACACTTCCAGAGGGTGTGCCATGGCATGAGTGAAACGCAAACCACATGTGCCTTTCCATCCCCAGATTTGTGCAGTTCCCTGTATAGACAGCCACATCTTTTCCAACAGGGTAAGTAGAGACACTGAAAATCAGGTATCCTGCAAACTGAGCATGAAGCTTCAACCAAACCTAAAACTACCTATAGACTCAACAATTTGGTTTAGCATCTCATAAATATCTTCAAATGTAACAAACATGTCATCTCAGTAACTCTTCACCTTTAGCTTAAAAATACCAGTATCTTAAACATGTGTCTCACTAGTGGTTGATGCAGGAATACCAATAAGGGGAGACAAAAAGGAGCAAAGCCAGAGTTCTAAGCAAAAAAAAAAAGAAATAGAAAAATAATCTGAATGCAGAGAATTTCTGTCTGAGGATGAGAATTTCTGATGGAGGATGACAGGAGGTCAAGAGAGAACTGAAAGCAAACAGAGCGTGCCTGGGCAGTACCCGGTGGTGTGTGCTCTACTGACCCAGCAGTATTTATGAGAAATAATGAGGAACTCTTATGAAAGGAGAGTCACAGGGAGGGATGAAGCCAAGACTACATCATGAGACGATAACAGAAAAATAGGAGAAAACATGGGGTTAACATTTTCAGGAATCCTGGAAGACCGAAGAGGCAATCTTGTGGGATGGATGAGGCACTTCATAGCATCCAGAGATGCTCAAGCCCAGGCTGGATAGGATTCTGAGTAACCTGATCTAGTGGAAAGTGTCCCTGCCCATGGCAAGTGGATTGGAATTAGATGATCTTTAAGGTCCATTTCAACCCAAACCATTCCATGATTCTGAGATTCTATAATTCTATGAAATGTTTGCTATGAGCCTGTCCAGAAATGATACTGTGTATGACAGTGTTTAGTTTACTACAATTGCATAAAAAGGAATGTTAACCAAAAAAAAGTCATTACAACTTGTGCATTGTTTGGAGACTTGTTTGCTGAGGATGCAGACTACATCTTCAAGAAGAAGGATGCAGTGTGATCTTGTGTGACACATGGCAGCCCTCAGTGTCAGCTGAGTGCTTGTAAGAGCAGCTCTAAATGATGGCAGCCCTGCTAGAAAGACTATGGTTTTGTCCTTGAAACAGGACATGTAAATCTCAGCTACAGTGGCTGCATCATACGTACCCACCCACTGCCTCCTCTGCCATGTGCTCTGGGCTTGCCCTTGCTCCCAAGGAAGCTTATTCCAACACTGGCAATGATTTCAGAAGGCGTGAGATCAAGTTCTCTGATCTCTACGTGGCTGCAGAATAGAACCCAAAAGAAATACATGTACTACAAGTGGACTGCCCAAGCCAGGCCATCCATGAGGGTTTCATCCAAGCAGACTGCCCAGTTTTCATGAATAACAGTACGACTTTAAGTCTGCCACGTGCACTAAGGGATCACCTGGCTCACCTTCAGCACTTTTTATCTCTTCTTTTCCTCCTTTATGGACAGGAGAAGCATAGACAAACAAAGAGTACTGTAAAAAGTGGAAAACCTCAAATACAGAAGTTCCTGTCTTCATACTAAATCCAATAAAGATGTTGCAAAAGGGTCTGTGATGTGTACATTATTGAGCAGCTGTTCTGTAAAGAGTGAAACTAATGTTTAGTTGCCCATGTCCAAAAGGAAAGCATGGTGTGTAGGAAAACACAGTTGGAAATATATCTATATTAACATTTACTTGGCTGTTAGGGAGGGTGCTCCTAACATGTCTTCTCTTCTTCCTGTTAAAAAGCTGAAGACAGTAGTTTGGAGGGGTGATAGACTCAAACATGGTGCAATGCAGCAAACTACTGGACAAATTCGTTGTGCTGGTTCTGCTGCTTTCTCCTTTTCTGCCACTCTAAAGGAATAACTCAACACTGTTTGAGAAGATCAGTGGTTTCAGTAAAGCCACTGTCGAAAACAAGCAGATGTAGTTTAGTCTACAGAACAGATCTACTGAGTCTCACCTAGAAATAAAGACAATTTCTGAGCGAGTCACATTCCCTGAAATGGGACATTGGTAGCACCGTGATGCCCGAACGCTCAAGTTCACTGCGCAAGTTCACTTACAACTAATTTTTCACTGCCCAACACCTCTTCCTTTTTCTCAGTACCCACCAGGAATCTCAAAACCTCCTTCTGTTATCTCTTTTCTCCCTCCAGCAGTCAAGCACTAGGGGCTGTAGAACTAGACTAAATCCCAAACAATGGCCTGCAGGTCCAAATAATGCCAGCTTGGCTCTGTCCTTTGGCAAAAGACAAAGCAGTCTCTGAAAATAGGAACTCCATCAGCATTTTTATAAATACTTTAATAAGATTTTAATTCCTGTTACAATAAGAAATGTCATTAAATAAACTACAATTCAGATCTGTGATTTAAAACAAAAATATAATAGGGTAAAAGGAAAGAGAAAACAAAATTTTCCCGAAAAAAATCAAAAAAAAAGGACTAATGAAGCTCCAAAGTAGAACAAATACCTTAGGCAGAATACCTGAGGAAGCTGCTATGAATATAATGCCCAAGTCTGTGCTTAACACAGGGATGTTTTAATGCTTCAATACTAATCTGCATGTGTCAGCCATGACCTTCTTAAAACAAAACTGAAATAGGCACTACACCCTCTCCTCAACTATCCCAATTTAAAGGAAAATCAAGCTAAGCACCCAAACAGCACAGGAATGATGGAATACTCCAAAATCCTGCCTCATATGGATCTTGAGGAGGTTAAGACTTCAGGAGTTACCACTGTACATACAGGAGGTGAGCTTAAGCACACTGACAGTAATTGTGCTTGCCTCATTCATTTCCAGAATGAGCTTCAGCACACTGGTGGTACTAGTTACTTTTGATGAACCAGAGCCCCTGTGATCCTCCAGTGTCTTGTGCAAAGTCACATGCAGATGCTATTTTCAAGCATAGATTTTAATATATAAAAAGAAATATAGCAGCCAGGCTGTCAGAGCACTACCTGCTAGGCTTTAACTAGACAGTGTCATCTGAAGTTCGATCTGGGTGACAGCACAAAATCCTTTGAAGAGAAGAAAAAATGGGTTGGGTCTGTCTGTTAGGAGACCATTTGTGGAACTATTGTTGTTTGTATTGTGCTAAGGTGAAAGGACTAACACAGGAATAACCATTACATGAACACTGATTTACTTGCAGAGGGTTAAGGCCAATAAGTTTGATTCTCCATTTCAGGACAACTTAAGAGTAACACCAAAGTCAATGAACGTCCATCAGGAAAACAGAAGTTTGACTAAGAAGGGAATTACATTTAATGAGAAACCCCACAGTCTTATTTAAATGTTATTATCTCCAGTGTTCCTATTTATCAATAGTATCAGGGATAGATAAAAGCATGGAGCTTGCATAGTTGCAAGAGCTATTCTCTGCTGAACACATAATAAAGGTTTCCAGCAACAAGAAAAAAAGTACTGAAAAGTAATTCTCACTCCATCAGTAATGAAAAAAGCAAGATGTCTTTGAAAAACTGCACAGGAGCTACACTGTATAGGTTAATATGTTAAGACACTTTGATTCACTGCCCACCTGTGTTCACTGGAGCTTGTTAACTGCTTTATTTTTATCATGTGTAACTGTCAGTGTGGCATCCATCTATCCTTCATTTCTTATGGCATTTCTTCAAGATAAGAACTAGTCAAAATATGTTTCTACTAATCAAAATTTTGCTTTCTTGGAAATGCACAAAACCAAAATGATGCGGGCTCCGCAGAGCAAAGAAAAGGGAATGATGCATTTTCTACCTCCACTGGAGTCTATTTCTACTCTTTTACCCTGTTCACTACTTATGTCTATTATCTTCTCTTTTTGTGTGTATAACTCCTACTGACATTAATGGGAGGCCTGCTCATGTAAGGAGAGAGGACAATCAAACCTTAAATGTGTTCTTAGTTTGACAGCTAAATCCCTAGGTCCAGGAAATTCTACACTTTATGTCAACATGTTCGAACATCCCATTTTAAAAAAACAGTATTTATCTATCTTCTTCCCCTATTGTACAAACAAATCTCTTACAAACATCTGATATTAGGTTATATACTGCAGAAATATATAAAAACTGGTGCAGAGCACAGTAGAAGCTTTATTGAAAAAACTTTGTTTGTTCATCCAGACCCCCTCCCTGAAAATGACGACCTTAGTGAAGAAAAGGAAAAAAAATATTTTAGTGAGGATATCGGTAGGAGTAAAGGCTCCAGAGTTAGGTTATCTATTGAAAAATAACTTTTTAGACCAAAATATTCTAAAATAGCTGTGCAGCAGTCATCTCCCCAGCAGCAGACCTTTGCCATGTAAGCTGTACAGTGCTGGGAGACTTCTAGCAGGACCTCCCCTTACCTAGACTGCTCAGAAAGTGTGGTTTTAATTGAGACTGTTACATGAGCCAAACTTGGGAACTTTCAGGTCTCCTTTTTACTAAAGTGGCACCAATATTTTTGGTTCCTTTAACCAAAAGAGAGATAGATGTGCTGCATGCTTCCTTATGGGAGCTTTGTGGATAGCAGGATGTTCTCACTTGGTTTTGCTAAAGGAAAATGATGGCACTCTACACCCAGGTATTCTTTTGGATGGTTTTGGTGTTAATGTCTATATATGTTATTACAAAAATAATTTAAATGGCAGAAATCAAAGATCTTTTTTTTCTTTCAAATTCCAGCTTTGTCAAAGTAATCCTGGCAAATCTAGAATGGCCTATTTTCCTAAGGCACCACGAACTCAATCAAATTCTCCTATGCTAGACCCAAAACTGAGATAATCAAACAGCATTTATATTTTGTCTTGTGTAGTTACAGATCTTGCTTTTCAGTCCTTGTTATTTCATGCGTCTATGTAGAATATGAGGGCTACCTTTTGAAATGTCTGAGACACCTGATGGTGAGAAACCCATTTTATCTGCCATCCGTCTTGTTGTTAGTCTTCAGTAAGTCTGCAATGAAACCATGCTACAATCAAATTTCTGAGGCTAGACACCAAAACACAGTAATGATTCTCACAAAACACTATGTTCTGACACCTGTGAACTACACCTCTCCAGAGTTTACTGTTATAGGTCTATATCATCACCCCCAGTTTAATACAGATTATTACAATACCCTCTCTTCAGATAAGCTGCAAAAATCAGAGTAACAGAACAATGTGACAGTAGGATCAATGCTGCTGCTCCATTGCATGACATCCACATGAAAGTCAGCTAGTAGCAGATCATATGTATTCAAAGATACCATAACAGATTAATAAATAGTGTAAAGCAGAATGGAAAATTAGAGACTGGTTTCTGCTCATCAAACTAAAAGATTTAGAGCTCCTGATTGAGATCAGTTTGAACAGGTAAAATATGAGTATTTTAATTCAGCTCAGGAGTGTACTTTGGTAGCAGTTGCCCATGCTTTGTGAGCTTTGGTTTGCATTGTGGTTTCTTTTCTGAGGACAATAAACTGATATACGTGGTCTGGGAGTGCACTTAATGCACACCAGCAGCGACTGGATATTCAGCCTGTGCACACTACTCTGAGGTAAAAACAAAATTTATATACGATGGACATCAAGTCCTCAGCACCAACTGTTTTGCTGTACACTTCTGTTCCTATCTATGCATGCTACTTCCCGACCAAAGCCAACACTAATAAACATATTTCTTTATGATGAAAAATTATGTACGTCCTTAAACTTACTAAATATTATTCCCTGTGAGAGAATTCTGGAGATCATTCACGGATTTCCCTTTCCTTGCCCCACTCAGTGCTTCATGTATTAAGGAGATTCTGTTGAAAAATTAGATATATGTGTATACGTGTGTGTATATATATAGATATATATATTTCCAGGATGCATTTTTCCAGCCTCTTTCTGATATTCCTCTTATGCATTCACTCTCCAAAAGCACAAATCCTACAGTATCCTTTTCCTGAATCTGACATCATTTATCTAAGTCTCTCTGTATCATTAACAGATTTCAGCTCTGTCAAGAAGAAAAATATTACCCTCACTTGACAGACTGGAAATTAAAACACCATTGAGTTTATATGATTCACTTGAGATTATCTATGAGTTGTCTGAAGCAGACATTGCATCTCAGTTTCCCCAAAGTCCACCTGATGTCCTGTGTCCTAAATCAGCTTTCAGATTCATGGTTTCTTTACCATTTGTAGGAGCTTTATATTCTCAATAATCCAGATCTTTTGCTTCCATAACCTGGAATCAATTAGAGTGGACTTTTAGTCCACTGGTAATAATGGGAATCAACATCAGTGCAAATATACATGCCAAAGAGCCACCATGCTGGATTGGGACCAGGAAAAGCAGGAGTATGTTTGTTTTGCTGTGGAAGAGTTTGGGTTGGCAAAGGGTGCAGTAAATTTGGAAGTCATGAGAACTGGAATACAACCAACGGGCACCCTTGGACTCTGGACTTCTCCTAAAAGAAGCTGTGCTTTGCAGTGGCAGTGAGGGCAGCCTGTGTTTCGTTCTGCATAAAACACCAACAATAAGTCTCAGAGGGTGCCTTATGCTGCTGCTCCTTCAGTTCTGTAAGGCCAGAAACAACCAGGTGAGATTTTGCCTTTTGTGGCAAAGAACATGCCCCTACATCAAAGTGAACAGGGACCATCGCATTCGTTCCCTGCTGTTCTTCTTCTCAGTTTTCAGCCTGTGTGTCAGGTTTTTCCTTGTATAAAGCCCTGCTAGTGTAACAGTGAACATATGCTGTTAGTGTGCAATAATTGTCCTTTAGCTCCTTGTTGGCTGGATTTATTACCTAAAGCAATCATGCTGCAACAGAGGAAAAAGTAAATAAAATGTTTATGATCATGGCAAATCTTGTTTCTCCTTTCAATATTGAAAGGGCTGAATGATCTCAATGGCCAAAAATTACCTCAAAATGTGTGTGTGTGTGTGTGTGTGTGTGTGTGTGTGTTTACTTTGGCTTGGTCAACTTGATATGATTTTCACCATAAGCTTTCTCTGCAGCCAAAAATCACATCACATAAGCCAAAGCAGATAACAGACACATATACTTCTGAGGTCACCATTGCCTGAATTATTGAACAGGTTTCTGCACCTCTTCTGGGCATGCATTGAAATGGGAGCTTGCCAATAGCATCTCTTTTTCCAGCACGTACCATACACAAAAGCAAATACATGTATTGCACCACTGTAAATGCAGTGAAACAAGGGATGCTACTTCCCAAGATTTCATCCCCCTTCCTCATCAATAAAGTATAAAAATGCACCATGTTTCCTCTTTGACAAAATAACTGCCACATCCACAAGGCAATCCAAACTTTGACTCATCAGACATCAGAGAGAAAACAGATTTGGGGATTTGTCTTCGTTTAGTATCTGTCAATATGAAGCTCTCAAGCCTGTTTTGAAAAGAAACACCTTATGTAGTTAAATATTAGCACAATTTTTAAAAACATTTAAACTGTATTTCCAACACAAGGGGGGGTAGGAAACAACAGAAAATGAATGGACTATGGAATTACTGTGCTCTGTTTCTAAGGAGCAAGAACAGCCTGGTCGAGCACAATGCTTAATTATGCTCCAACCTAAGGAAGTGATTCATTTTTTCATTTTTAGTTTGCTGACTGAACCAGAAGTTGTGTGGGGAGGATCTTGTATCAACACAAAGCAACTTCTAGTCTTTTAACAGTTTTTATTGGTTGATCTCTCTTTTTTTTTCTGTTCTATTTGAAAAGTTTGTACAGCATAAAAAAATTCACTTTTAATTTTTTTCAGTCCCCTTTAATGAAATTTTTGCAATTCTTTTCAGTGAAACATTAATCTGAAAATGGAACATCAAACCATTGGACCTTGAAAATATAGTCCTAAAACAGACTGGCTTTTTCTGACCCTTTCCTTGGTATAAAATCTTGTTCTGAGTTTAGGAGAAGTTTAGTCAGTCCACAAGCATTTGCTGCATCTCAAAGCAAACAAAACATTGTTCAAAAAAATGTTCTCCCAGTCCCAGTTTTGAGAGTAAATAGCCCTACTGACACCACTAGCATTAATCACATTTTAAAATGGGGTGCACTCCAGTCTGTTCTACCAAACATATGTGAACCATATTTGTTTTACTCATCTGACACTAGGAGACGAACAAAACTTCCAGGGTTTAGGTGCTGTGCATTAATTAAATGTACACTGATCCATACCCTGGGTTACATTTAAAGACTACTTCTCAGCTCCTTTTGGGAGGCACAGACCTGCCAGTGTATATCTCTAGCCCAAGATGGTCTGCTGACATCCCTACTGTATTTTTCTGTCATTTGGTTGCTTAACAAAAGGACACTGTCCAACCCTCTGGGGAACAGTCTGGGACAAACACACTTTAACCTCTGTGGTTGCCTTCTGAAACCTGCAACTGACCCTTCTCCCGTAAAAAAAACTATAAAAAACTTAGGCAACAGGATTAAAATAAAAGACTAATGAATATACAGAATGTCACACCTGCCGCACTTGTGAATTATTGGTCTCTTAAACTTCTGTAACCCAGCACCGTCAGTGACACCCTTTATTTGCCCTTAAGGCACTTGGCAGCTGCTTAAATGGCTGTCTATGGCAGTTTGGTGGAAACAATAATAATACATTATAAATCAATGAAAATGAAGTTTTTGCAGTGATAATCTGATACAGATTTGCTAACATTTATATGAAATTCAATTCTGTTTGATTGCATCAGCATATGTTTCATTTCTTCCAACACTATTGATTTTGAAGGTTCTTTACCTATGTCTAAATTATTTCTGTTACAATTTTGCATTACTGTTCGGAAATAACTTAAATCAAATGGAACCTTTTATTCAATTTTTAGCTTTGTAAAAAGCTGGTTACTCAAGTAATGTGATCTCACTTTTATTTTTCAATAGAAAAAGCTATTAGAATTCCCAAATCTTCTATATCATTTACCTGCTAAGACTCCTCTGTAATTAAGTGTGTTGTTATTTCTGGTAAAACCACTGAAACACATGGGAAAAAAATTAAATATGGGCATAATATTGAAGTGCTTAGGGTATTCAAACCAATGAATAAATCCAAGGTTTTTGTGTTGAAATGGATGTTGTTAATGCAGTTACAGCAGTGATTACTTAATATGCACAGGCAAGTAGCTGTGTCTGTGTACGTATTTAGGTGCTGTGTGTACAATGGTGATAATAACCACGTCACAGCATCCTCTCAGATAAAAGAGGTATTGTTGCTGTTCCACTGATTTACTATAAAAATTGAGGCACAAAATCTTCTGGAATTACATACTTTAAATGGCTATAAAATTGTAAATAAATAAATGACCTGATTTTGAGATCTACAGGATGCTGCATTCCATCTTCAACTCTTGGATTGTATTTTATGTTTGAGCATGTAGAGCAAACCATATGCATTTTGTCTGTACATGGACTTGTGTGTGTGTGTGTGTAGGGCATCACTTTTACCCAAATTTCACCGTGGTTTTTTCTGCATGGCTGTGACACTTTTGGCACAAGTGTCCCTCGGACATCAGTTGGAATGAGAAACCTTAATATTTTTGCCTGAGTTACAAATATTGACAATTTAGCGGAAACTTTTCTTTGGAAAACATCAATCCTGTCATGAAAAAAACATTCTGCTTCACCTATGTCAGAATGAATGGGGGCGCATTTTTTAATTATTTGGTTTACTTTTTTTGTCCTCTTAAATATATCAAAATAAAACTTTAAATAAGAAAGCTTAAAATCCAATTCACTTGAAAATAATAATAATAATAATAATAACAACAACAATAATAATAATAGAAGTCTTTAATTTCTAAGTACTGATACTTCATTCCCAGAACTCTAATAAAATAGCAGAATCTTACAATCCTTCATGAGAAAGAATTTGTGCCTTCCATGCTGGTCGAAAAGCACTCCAGCCTGTGACTTATTGACAAAGCAGTAATAGTCACTGTATGTAACCTTTTGGCACTCCGAATGCTTTTACTCTTTTTAACACTTCAGGTATTTTCCCCACTTGGGTACCTCTGCCATCACTCCAGCAATGTACAGACACCTGTCCAGTCCAGTGTCTCCTTCCAGTGGAAGGCACAGCCACAAGAACTGGTCTTCTTGACCAAAAAATACACACACACACCTGATTTAAAGCACGGAAATTAACTTCTCTTGCTGTAATGCTGCAGTCATGGTTGCAGGCACACAGTGCCCGGGCAAAAGGAATGATTGGATCCCTGCATCAGAAGCAGAACAGCCCATTGCAGTTTCCATCAGCGAAACCTGCCCTTGCCTGTGGCTGCTTCTGCTCTGTGCACAGAAATGTGTTAGATGCTCAGCAGAGAAAGGGGCTTACCTAGTGAAACGTTGGACAGTTGAAGTTTAGGGTACTCATTTGACACTTTCACATCACAGGGGATCTAAAAGCTGCTTACCTGAGCATTGACAAAACAAATACAAATATAATTCCCAGTTTGTGTCAGGTCCTCCTCTTTGATAGCGATATAAAACCAGCAAATTTTCTGGGATATTAGGTTTATGCGGTTTCTGCCACTGGCAGAAATATTTTTTCACGCTTCTTTCTTTGGACTGAGGTATTCTTTAGTGACTACGCAAATAAACCATATTAATGAGCTTCAAATTCATCAAAAAGAAGAGAAAGTCAAAACTGCTGTCACACACCACTAATACAAAAGACTACTCCTCTTCCCTTCACTCCAAATTCCAGCATTGTCAATAGAAAAAGAAAAAAAGTGCTAAATTAAAATCAACTGCTTAGTGGTGAATTTCACGGTTGTTCAGGCTATGCCCTTCACATCACAAGGGTGAGAGAAGATTAAATTATTAACTGTGTCTACAATATCCCACTGATTCAGTCAGGGTCTTTTTCTCAACCACTTATTTGACTAAATTTCACTACTTTAAGAATATTCTTTGCAAATTTGGATAGAGAAACCCCCTTTGGTGAGGAAGAGATTTTACTGTTTGCCATTGTGGGATCAGTCACAAATGTCATTTAGTATTTTTATGACTCCCTGATTGACTGAAGTTTGCATATGAAACAAGAGCAAGCAAATGGAGCTAACAAGCAGCAGGCTGGGAATTCTCCCTCACAACCAATTTCTTAGTCACAAGCAAATTACATTATTAATGTCAGAGGATATATCCTGCAAGGGGCTGACCTTGCCTGTTGCATGCTGAGGGTCCTCTGCACCCCACAAAGTGCTCAGATCTCTGAATATTCGGCTTCCTCCAGTACAGAGAACCACCAGGGCAGCCATTCCCACGCCTTTGCACAGTCAGTAACCATAAAGTCATCAAAAACAGCAAAAGCTTACAGTGACAAACACGCTGAACCAAGGAGACATCCAGAATTTAAATGGAAATTCGTGAATCTAATATGCCTGAATGTTAGATGAAAAAGAAGATAAAATGACAGTTTTTACATTTAAAGTGTTATGTCGTAGGTAATTGGAGATAATACCAGAACAGGGATTTTTATTAAATTTTATAACTATAGCTTGCTTTGCTGTATTTTCTAACTTCCAAGATTTTCTCCGTTTCGAAAATGAAAATCTGAAAAGAAAACTTCCCACAGTCAGTCAGTTTGATTTCCTGCATCTCACTGTTAGGATATTTACAGTGTTAAATTGTAAACAACTTTTCACTACATTGGAAATTGTTCCAGTAGGAAAGACTAGATTTTTGAGGGTTCTTTTACCAAGTCTAAATTCAGTCTACATTTGAGCTACCTTACACTTCAATTTTGGTAGCATTGGTCAAATGCTATTTCTTGCAATAGTGAATTTCTGGGACATAATCTGCCCACAAAAAAAATCAATTCTGTTCCTTACTGGCATTCTCTTTGCACTGATATTTCTGCCAGAGTCTCTGGACATGCTCTGAAGTTAAATCCCAATAAAGACCATAACTTGTGTATTTACAACTAGGATGTGACTAAAGCAAATGACTTTGATTGAAGTAATGACACAAATTTGTGCAACTGAGCAGCAAGAATTATGCAAAGCCTGTTAATAGTCTATTTCTCCTCTAAAATCTGGCATTTCATATCCCTGTTCTCATCAGGAATGGACAAGAGAGGCTTCAGAGTCCTGCTGGGATCACCACGTCATGCCCCAGCCTGAGCAAGGGCTGTGTAGGAATAAGATCTTCTCCTAATTTCTCTTCTTTTTACTTCCCCTGGAAAAGGAAACTTTTCCACTAATTCTGGATAATTTTAAGGCCATTGGCCCCATACACATAGATAAACAGTATAAGGTAGATTATCAGACAAGATTTTAATCAGTAATAGCCATAACACACAAAAACCAAATGCTCTTTAAGTGACTTGAGGGAATCTGTTTCTGTGAGTCAGGATTACTCAAGTCCACAAGCCTGCAGGGTTACTTGCTCTATTTCTGTATGGCCATTTTCCCTATGAGCCACCAGTAACTGCTCTGCTTTAACAAACAGGCTTTGGGTGTGCAGGATAATACAGAAACTACCCTTTGCAGCAACAGTGCCTCCAAACTCCAGGATGAAAGCTAAGAGAAAACAATTTTGTGGGACAGAATCATACCTCCCTTCAGAAGCCACTATCCATCTAAAGTCAAGGGAGAGCATAATTAACATTTTGTGTAACATTTTCCTTCTAAACACAAAGATGCACCCTTGAACAGTGAAGAAAGTCTGCCTCTCAGATCAGCACTTCTAGATCACAAAATCTGCCCAGCCCAGATTGCAGCTTTGAAGTGCTCCCCACAGCGAGAGCCTGCACCCCACAGCAACACGTGCCCAGCCACGTTCACACAGCGAACGGGACCACCTGGGTCAGCAAAGGCGATGCTGCCTGGGGCAGCTTTTATCTGCAAGCCCAAATCATCTCTCTTTACCTGCTGTGCTAGAGGTTACAGTGCCACAGTGAGGGTACTTAACAGAATAAGTAAAAGATTTCAGTCCTCTCTTAGAAAAGCAGTAGTTTGGGGTAGAAGGAAGGTCAAGGTAAGATTCAAACTCTGTGTGGTATTACTTCTTCTTAGGACCATACTAAACAGGATGCAAAAGGTAGATTTATCCTTTCACGGTAATTTGGGAAACAATCAGGAAGGAAAAATGTAATTCATATCTGCCCTCAACATTTCTGTTTTTCTGGCTTTTTCTTGTAGCAAAAACAGTAACACCCAGAAGTCACTGCTTCTAGTCCTTCACAATTCTATAGGTTTTATGTGTAGCTCTTGGTCGAAAAACTGCCATGGCTGGTTGCAGTTTCTTTAAAGGATTGCACTTATCAAGCTCTCCACACCTAGGACACTTTTTCTCAACCTCTGCTTTTTTTTTTCCCCCTTTTTCCTATTTCTCACATTCACTTTCTTACTTTCTTTGCTGCCTCTTTCTCCTTTTTCAATCTTTCTCATCTAGCCTTTCCATTGTTATTCACCCTGTTTATTGCTTCAAGCAACCCTGACATACTGGACATCATCTGAAACTACAAACGACAGGATGCAATAAGCTAGAGAATAGCAGTAATCTGAGGAAAGTTCTTCATTCACTCTTGCTCCTAACTCTCTGTCTTCTTATCCTACATAGAAAATAAAAAAATCAATACCACCTCACAGGGCTTGATAAAAGTGCTGGACGAGTACAGCAGGCATGCTGGATATAGTAAATTAAAGTGATCAAAATTTTCCAGTCGACTCTGCCTATAGCCTACATAAACTAACAACCCTGTCTGCAGAATGTCTGTCACTCTAGAAGCTTTATTTTATCTATGTCTCTGATTACCCAGAGAATGAGTACATACACGGTATATGTGTGTGCATTTATCTGTATGCATATGTGTGAGAAATAGATAGGAGTAGGAATCGGCCTGTGTTTATAACAAATATTTCCTTTTAGATCAGTAGATTTTGAATTTGCTAACATATTTGTATGCACAAAACATTGTGGAAATAAATGTTCTATCATCATGAGATGATATAACCAAGATTAAAATTACTGCACTGTATTTAATTTTCAATATGTCATTCCCTGCCAGGCTAGATTTTAGCCAGTGTAAATCAGCACTTAAAATACCATTTGAAGATCAGGCTTGTTACCTTTTCATGTTGTTTTTCTGGTCTAGACATGGCTTAACAATTTCTAATCAATGTCTAAAAATGTATTAGAGAACTGAGAGACAAAGCAGGCAGCAGGGTGATCTGGCAGTAGCAGGATTCATAGACCGAATACATGAGAAGCTAAATTTTCCCCTCAAAGGAAAATGTCTGTGGATGCCTTGACTTCAGGGGGACATGTGCAAAGGGACAAGTGAGGCCTCATTATTTCACAATCAAAATGCCATAACGTAAAATTTCATAGTGTGTCTCTACAAGAAGGTTGATTTTGTACTAATTCAGGAGGAATTCTATCTTCAAGAAATGGGAGAACAGCAAATGCCTTCACCTGGATTTTTTCCTGTGTTCAACTCTCTGGGCACTTGCATTTGGTAAATTATGCCAGTTTCTGTCTTGTTTAAAACAACCTGCATCTGATGAGCTACATAAGGTTAGTAATTCATGCAGGAGGCCTGACCCCAGATTTGGGTACCTCTGAATGCCACCACGGCTGAGCGCCAGACTGTGCTGTGAAAAACACCTACTTGTACGGATTTCTAGTCCTAAACCCATAGTACTGATCCAGTCCTCGGAAGGCACTAAACAAAACATTTTGAAGGAAACCTGCCAGCGTGCCCAAAAAACAAATAAATCTTTGGCAATATGAATGTAGAAAGAAAGAGGGAAGNCAGACTGAGATCACATGGGTCACATAGAAGAAAAACGTGGAGGGGACAAGCCAGTGTCCAGAAATTTTTTTCACCCACCAGATAAGATTGCCCCTCTCTACAAGGAAGCTCTTTCTTTTCCCTCGTCTTTCTCCCTTCTCTGTCCACTGCTGCCATTACATATCCCCTTTTCTCTTTCTGGGCTTCTACAGAATTCCAGCCTCTTTGATCCCTCCTGCTTTGCCCCATGACTGCCCTGGGCTAATGGGGCTAATGAGCACACTCACCACCCATCTGAGCAGGGTCATGGAGCAGCATCAAGGTCTTGTTTCTGACACTTTTGACTCCTTTCTCCCTTCTGGTCTTGCACCCCTCCTGCAATGCATGACATTGTTGAGCTCATGGACCTTCTTGGGATGTTTTTGCCTGAGGTCTACACACTAAACAAGCAGTTCTGCACTAAAATGAGAGCCCAGCCCACTTAAGCAATGTATGGCAAAACCACAAGCAATGTATGGCTTGAGATTCTTAGACTTTATTCTGATGCTTTCACAGTGCCTCTGCCACATTTGTGCCTCTGATTTTTTCAGTGTTCAATTTTAAACACGCAATGTCTTGTATCTGTATATATGGTTCTGTTTGTACCTACAATTTCCCTGAATATTTAGTAGGTTAAGTGCATGTATATGTAGGCTCCAATCCTCAAAACACATGCCAGGGAAAAATATAAAAATATTCCAGCTGTTCAGTATATTTTGGGCAGTGTTTGTAAGCAAGTGTACTGGACCACACTTGATGTTTGTCTGAGATACTATAACCTGTATGTGACCACAGCAAGCACAGGAGCCAGTGGCAAAGCTTGGGGAAAGAGTGTAGGAGTGCAAAAAATACATAGTGAAACCTCTTAAGCCTTACCCCACTCTGGAGTTTTTGGACTTTCTCCGTTGGAGATTGCATCCACCTCACAGAGTTGCACAGCGAGGTGCTCAGCTCTGCACAGCTGCAATGTCCACAGTGAAGTACATTTTTGCCTGAGCAACGTATATCTCTGTTTAGTTTTAAGCCTATTGATGTAATTTAAGGGATTGTACCCTAAGCCCCTTTCTGTCTGGAACAGTGGATAATTATGCCTTATTAACTTTTTCTCTGTTTTTTATTATTCCATATGGAACTATCACATCCTGTTTCTTTGCCCCCCGACACCCTTTTTTCCAGGGGAAGTTCTAATCTTTTTATTCTTTCCTCAGGATTGTCTTTTGGTTTTATTCTGACTTATTTTCTTCACAAAGGGTATGTTCTCTGTTTGCCTTGCTACTCATGCATTTCACCAGTTATCAATAGGACTTTCAGATAAGCAGGGAAAGCACAATGTGAGCCGAGGATCATTGAGACTTGAACTGGTGCTTCATGGATGCTCTTTCTGCTTGGTCTAAATCCCATAAAACCCTTCAAAGCTTTGCCAGAGCATGAGCTGCAGAGGTCAACCTGAAGAAACTCAGCATTCTTCTTCCAGAGGGCATGGAGTTCCACTAATTTTCTTCTCTTAATTTTGTTTCTCTTTTCAGTTTAATTTTTCTCCACAGTTTCTCTTTGCATTTCACCTCCCATTTGGTTCACTTCTCCAGAACTCCTTTTGCCCTCATACCACATGCCCAGCTCCTCTTCAGCCACCCACAGTCAGCTGGAAATCACTTCTTTGCCCTAACTAAAAACCAGAAGCATCTTCACTGTGATGCTTCCTCAAAATTGGAAACACTGTAGCTGACTTTGGTGAACAGAGCATTAATTGTGGGAGCCTGTGACCCACAGCAAACAAAGAAATATCTCCAAATGTAATTCCTTCCCTGTCAGCTCTCCACCAGCTAGCTTTCTAGCTGGTAGAAACCTGATGGGAGTTATTGCACACTGTCTCTTATCCACATAGAGCTGTATCTCAGGAGATCCCATCCATTTTTAGCACCTTTCTCCATGATGTGAGGCATTGTCTAGTGAAGGCAACTGATTGTGCATATAATCATATTTTTATTAACAATTGTGGAGAAAATGCATTATTAGGATATCCTGTTTCTACCCTACAATATCTTAGCAATTTTTGCTTTCATCTGTTGTGTTGTTTCTTTTGAATAACATAAGTAATTACGTAGTGCCACAAACTTATTTCATTTTTTTAAATTCAAAGCCATTTTAAGTTATTCAAGTAGAACAACTATATTTTTATGCCACTATAACTTAACAGTCAAATGGATGGGTAAAAAAATTGCTCCTGGGCTGAGACCCATTTGACAAGTTTCATTCCAGAGCAATGTTTAGACTGATTTTGTAAATCCATATGAAGAGTGGATTTGTAATGGAAATGCTGGCACAGACTTCCAACTGTTGCAGCACAAATGATATTGCTAGAATAAAAAGCCACCATGTATTAAATTAGTTCATAAGCATGTATTGCAGTATATATGTTCCCCTTCTTTGTGCATGTAATCCCGGAGCTGTCTATTGGCAAAAGAGCTCCTTTCCTGTTATTACCATAACCTTATTTTCCTGCATCAAATACCAGATAATGACAAAGATACAGCAGGAAAATAGACTTAAAATTGTGGAATACTTATTTATTTTATTTGCTTTGAAGAAAAAGTTGTTAATGATGCTATCTCCAAAGTATTTATGCCAGAATATGTCAAGCAAACCAGTGCGCATGGACAAATATAATTTTTGAGAAATGTATAATTTGGCCAAATGCATGTGGACTTTCCCAAATATAGCAAGATTTACCTCTTCATCCACAAGTTATATCCCTGCACAATACCAAATCCCTCTTCCACAAAAGGAAACACTAAGATTTTTCAATATGATAGTTGCAAAAACTCATGCAGGGCCAACAGAAGCTTGCAAAAATAAATGAAAAATTTCAGTGTAAATTCTAAATTCAGACTTTGGCAGTTCACAAAAACTTTCAGTCACAAGCTTTTCATAATAAATATCACAAGAATATCTGCTGATCATCTGTAGTCAGAGCAGCTCTCCACGCACAGCAGAAGCTACAGGGGTGCTGTCAAGACAGACTCAGCATTTGGGCTTTGTCATGTAACATGTTGATTTTACAAAGCCCAACACTAAGGAAATCACTCATCTTTGTTTATAATCAAATATTTTGCTTGTGTGCCTGACAAGTCATCATGATGATATGTTGCTGCATGATTACTGACTAGTGAGATTAGCTGAAAAAGGCAGTGTCCCCACTGCTTGTGAAGATTCTTGTTTCTCTCACTCTCTTCACTGTCACAGCTGAAATTTCCCTTCTCGCCTACTTTCCCTGCTCCCCCTTTTCTGATGCCCACCCTCATGAGCACCATTTCTCTTGTCTTTGTGTACAGCATATTTCCCTGGCCACCTGTGCAGGAGTCAGAAATGGAGGGAAACTTAGTCCGATGAAAAAGCAGTTGATCCCACTTTTTTGAGATGAATCCTGAGGAAGAATGAGCTGAAATTGAGGCAAAAGGAAGGCAAAGAACAGTATTTGCAATGTCACCTAAGGAAAAGATGAAGTGATGTACACTATCTGAAAAAAAAAAATGCAAGAAAGCAACAAACCTTGGACTCTGCAGTGGTCACAAGCAGTCAGGCAGACCCCTGTTTTATGTCTAACCAAGAAGTGGCAAATGTAACACACTGTCTGTCTTTACATAGGAGGGAAAGCAATGCCTGCATCATAGATAACAGCAGTTTCAGCACTATCCTGTTCCCTTACACTGACAATCTCCTCTTAGAGATCTGGCCAGCCTCACTCAGCCCATGCCTCACCAGACTGAATGACCTCACAACTTGACACACCATCACGGTACCCAAGTAGTTCACCTCCCCTTTAGGCTAAAGCCACTCTATGCAATAGGCCAAAATCAGGGCCAACATGAGAATATGGTGCTCTGTTGGGATAAATGGACACCTGCCCACTTGTTTGGGAGGATCAATATGTTTATTACAAAATAACTTCAAATTGCTTTGAAAAATCATCAATATCCCAGGAAAGAGAAATGTTACATTTTCTGGCAAAAAGAAGGTTGCAGGCAATTTTAAATACTTCATATAAACCCCTAGATTGGATTAAACCAAATGGGTTTTAGTTTTTTTAAAAATTCAACAGTTTTAAACTTCTTGGGGAAAAAAAATCTGAAGAGATTATCTTTTCATTGAAAAATTTCCAAAGTGGATTTAAGAAAATAGAATTGTTCCAATTATTATGACTTCTGTCAGAGGTCCTCTACAGCCAGCAAAAAGGATTATGAGTAGGCCAGTGCTGCTGATGGATTTGCAAATGATGTTTCATTAGCTGCCCTTGGCCCATATGCAGCAAGTTAGAAAGGTCTGGTCAAGAGAGCTGTAGGTTTATGACTGACAGGCACTCTGGTGTCACTGGGATGGTGAAATTAGAAAGGCTTTTTTAGGCTAGAACTGGCAGATTGGTCTGCAAGATAAGGGTGGAGGAATCTCAGTTCATAAAGAGATGTCACTGATAATTAACCTTGAGGTGCTATGTAAGATTCTTTTCATGAGAATGGAGTGCAGCTGTTGGTATTTAAACATCAGTTTGTGTTGTAGAACACCAGGATAAACTAAACATTCTAGCTTTTTAAAGGTAAGAAAATATGTCCTCCACAGTTTTACATTTATACTTCCTATTATGTTGTCATTCAGCTGCAGCTTTAATTCGGCTTGGTACTTGCACCCGTCAACAGTGCTTATTAGAACTTGAGAAAAATGACCTCTCGTCCAAAATCTCCTTTTACATAAGTCTGCGGTGTCTGCATTCATGTCCTCTCTGTATTTGGCCTAGCAAAGGAGTTTACACAAACCTTTCAAAAAGAGCACTTTTTGGGAATGGCAAGTTCCTTTACAGCACATTTAGCAAAAATATTTCTGTGGGTATTTTTGCCTAGGATTTAATTAGCTGAACTAAGTCATGTTAACATGACCCACTGTGTCCAATCAAAGCAGATATCAGATACTGGTTGTACAAAGTGAACAGCTTGTGAATGAGCCGCGAACTAAAGTAGAGAAGGAGTTAATCCTCTCGCTGGCTTAGAGGAAAGATCACAGTTGCCAGCTTGTATATAGGAATTTGCAGGTTGGTGGGGCTGGGCCAGCTCTGGGGAATTAACTAATTCCTTCATCTTCTTCCAGTGCATTATAAGATGTCTGGGCTAGAGGAAGTGAAGCCTGAGACTGGTGGGGAAGAGTCAGTCAGTAAATAATGAGGATAATGCTAGAAGGAAAAGAACAAGAGAGAAGTTCTCTTAATCCTGGAGTTTTAGAGAGGTGGTCCCTGCGTGGCCTTGCAGCATCTTCTGGGAATCATAGTTCAATTTTGAACTTCATGGAAGGGGAGCTCCTCTTGCTTGAAAGAGCAGGACATAATTTATTAACTTTATTTGAGAGAGGGTTGCAACATGACACAATACAGATTTTTTTCTTATCTTATAGCAATGCCAGTTCAGAAGCTGGCTTGGTACTGATGGCAGAAAATAAGTGAGGTGCTTTTCTTATATGCATGGAAAAGAAAGCATTAGATGATGGGATGTGTAAAAATTGTTTTCCTTCCCCATTCTTCTAACATATTGGCCACAGATAAACTTCAAGTTGTTGTTGCTTTGATGGTCAGATTAAAGGAGTGAGGTCCAGCCCTCCTGAGGAAGCGCAGCACGTGACTTGTGCTCTTACTGAATATGGCATAAATACAATATAGAAATATATTCATTTAAAATACTAGGAGTAGCAACTTCCATGTGGGCAGCTTTTGCCCCTTATGTCCTACTTTGATTTAAACTTTATCATTTTTACACACCCAAATATTTAGTCCTGGTTATGCCAATTTGTAATTCAGATATTTGAGTATTTTATTAGATTTATGATCCTTATCACCTTCCAGATACTTCCACACACTTTTTAAGAGACAGCTCATACTGAGGTCATCAACATTACTTATTTCTGATGTATTTATTTTCCCACATATTTCTGAAGCTTTGGGTTTACAGGAGGTAGCAGAAGCTCATTCAATGGCAGATTACAGGAATAAACAAGATAGGCGAACAAAGACCTGATTATGGTGAGAAGCTGTGGAAACCCAAATATCCAAATTAAGGGATGAATGCACCCTCATCCAAGAGGACAGAGAAGGTCAGGACATATGGTCTTTTTAAGAGCTTTAATGCTTGAATACAGCAGGAATAAAACCCCGAATAGCAGACACCAACATAAAGACAATTGCAATTCTTGCCACAAAATATACAGCCTGCATATTGCCAGAGGGGAAGGTCAAGTGCTTGTGATGACATTGCTCCCTCACATGCTTTTATTACATCTCCCCTACCAGGCACGAGCTTGCATAACTTGCACCAGATACTAAGTACACAGAACAAGCAGAATTTATTTGCCAGCAGCCAAGGGGAGGAAACTGTCCACATGACATTTGCTTTTCTAGCTATGCTCCATGTCCCACCATCTGAATAAGTTATATTCATTTTACACTCACTGAAGGCTTTGCTGAGACAGGTTGCACTGCCTTGACACAGCTGGATGTAGCTACGCTCTGACTGATGGTCAATTTACACCCAAAGAATAACCTTCCTTTAATATACTGCTGAATCAAGAAATCACTCTACCTGCACCGTGTATGAATTTGACCTATGTACCATCATTGCATAATTTATACAAATTCTGTGGTGTAACTGGAGAAAGTATTATACATTTTTCTGTTATTTTTCTGAACTTTTTAACATATACAGACTGACAAGTTCATGGATTAAAAACAAGAAATATTTTTTCTTTGTCTTCCTCTGAAGAATTCAGTTTGGAAATTCAGTGGAGTTCATGTCTCTAAAAGCTGTGAGGTAAACTGAGCTGTAGGATCAAATGGCTTATTCAGTATTCTTTATATTCTTATTCTGAGATTTTCATTTTTTTTTAAAGTCATGGTTCTTTCCTAGTGATTTCCATTGTTCATAAATTATATACAAAGAAAAAGTAAACTCACGCCAAATGCAGGCTCTTGTTAGGAAAATGTCAGCTGATGTTAAAGCCTCCCATTATTACCATTTCAATTACACTGCCTTGGAATCTGTCCTCAGGAAAATAAAATAAATATATAAAGATTGGATCATCAGCTTGGTGCTTCAGCCACCGAAGTCTGGAGGCATTTGCAGATGGCTTCAATAGGACCTGAATTATGTTCAGAAAAAGCATCAATCTTCTTTCCTTTCCTTTCCTTTCCTTTCCTTTCCTTTCCTTTCCTTTCCTTTCCTTTCCTTTCCTTTCCTTTCCTTTCCTTTTTTCATTTCTTCTTTTCTCTTTTTTCCTTTTTTTCTTCCTTTGCTTTCTTTACTATTTTTCTTTTTTAAAGAAATCCAAAAAGGAGATCATCCTCATTGAAATCAAATGTGGGGACCAAGTTCAGAGTGTTTGCTAGAAATTATTAAGAAGAGAGCTGTGGAGTGTGAAAATGTTTCTTGCTTTATGTTTTCTAATCCAGTTCATCTGTCTTCAGTGTAATCAGACAGTGAACAGGCTAGAATAAATCCCTGAACATCATCTCTAGCCCAAAAAAAAGAAAAATTAAGAGCCAATATTAAAATAATTTGTGATCATGTAATTTCTTTAAATCCTGTAAGCAGCTGTGACCTGGGGTGAGCCCGGGGTGGGGACAGCGGGCCTCACTGTCAGGAGGTGCAAGTTCTGTCCTCAGCCCAATAACATGTAATTGTTCTTCTGTAGCTGGAGCACTGTAAGTGTCACACATTTCTCAGAGTCCTGCTCAGCAGTGCTGGAGGGATGGATTTTGTGCTTAGCTGACACCGTGCGAGGCTGTGCCTTGGGTTCTCCCAGCACCTCGTGCTAGCGGCTCTGCACACTGAGGTGCCTAAGACATCCTCTCTTGGCTGTCTGGTTTATGCTCTTGTCTGATATTTTCAAGGGGTTTTAATCACAACTCTAGCAGATTGATCAATGACAGATATGAGCAACAACTTTTGCATGCTAACAGCGCAGGATTTTTTATCTGAGATAATATTTCTCTCTTAAAAGGCCTCTGCTTTGCTATGTATTAATTAAAATCTAAATACTAAATATTGATTGATGCGTTATCAGGCCATAGCAGTTGGGCCCTGCCACATTGATTTTTAGCTGTGATTTATTATCATATTTAAGAAAAATCATTTTGTGTGATTATACGAAGAAATAGACTTTAGTGAGGGTGTAATTCTTTTGTATCACTTTTGTTGTGTAGAGGACGGGCCAATTCCTCAATTGTGGCTAAGATTGCTGATATCCTTCATTGCTTCTTCTCTTTGGCCTCCGACGGCTAATGCTTTAAGCCTGCTTGGTCTTGTCATTAGGAATAATGGGCATTAGGATTACCTCTTTAATCACAACTAAGATTAACAGATGGTATGAACCCAACATCTTAAAATTATCTGGTTATTAACAAGTATTTCCTTTTAACACATCAATAACATTTGCTTTTCCTAACTGCTCAGGCAGGAACGCAGACTCTAGCATTAATAACGGGAGAATTTATCACTTTTGTCTATTACTATCCCTTTCTACATAAAGACATCCTAAATATAATTATAAAGAAAATTTATATGTAGCTCTAGATACTGTGGACTCTGTATCTGCTACTACTAGGAAAATGCTTATTTTCTCTATGTGTGGATACAAATGCATGGGGGTTGTATAGCTATATATACTGGTTTATATATCTATTTTTATCATTTTCAGTTAAGGAATTAAAAACTGTACTACTTTTAGATAATTTTTTTTCCTGTTACTATAGCAAGAGAAAGATCACAATATTTTAATTAACATCTTGGGTTCTGTTTGCATCAGCAACAGAAAGAATACCTACACTTTCTTTCATTCTCCATAAATCAGGTTATTAAAACTACTGCTTATTGGGTCCAAACTTTATTCTTTCTCTTTTCACCTTATTTTGTCCAGGTTCAGATGACAAGTGAGAATTTATTAAGCCATCAGGTAGGTATTGTAAAGTGTATTTTGTTTTGCGTTTCATCTGGCATTGGTAAATGATTTCCTAAGAACATTGTATTATGAATCATAGGCAAAATTATCAACTAAAATGGCCAGTTAAAGGAAGACCCTGTTTTTCAAAGAGGGCACAAAAACTATCCCTTCCTGACAATTTTTCTGCAAAGTGATAGTTTTCATTAAGCAAACAGAAAAACAGGTAAGTAACAGATACAAATATCAAAACTCTGAAATGGTCAGCAGCTGTCTTGGATTAACTGTTATTTATTAAGTGCTTTCATTGCACTGAACTCAGCAAAAACCAGAGGACAGAACCTGTGCTCTAGGGACTCACCCTCTCAACAGATTTCTCTGTGTTACACTCTATAAATACAGATATTTCCAAGTGCAGGGTGGTTGCATCATTATGACTAAAGAAAACTAATATAGATGGGTATCTATTCATTCAGTAATAAGTGACATAATCATGCCTGTCTTCTACAATCACAGTTCTCTCCTAATAAAAGGTTTCTCCTTAAAATATAAGGGAAATGACCCATCTGATACTACTAATAATCAACCGAAACAAAAATTTTATTTTTGGCATATAGGAAATTAATCTTTTCCTAACATAGATTAATCCCTCCATTTGAGTGACTGATGGAATATAATAATTGCTTGTGCTGTTCATTAGTGCAATAATTTTTAAATATGCTCACCAATTAACCTTAAAACATTTAAGCACAAGATCTAAAGTATTATGGGAAAATACTTAACCATGGTGTTCATTTTCATACGCACTTTGCTTCCTGTCAATTGTAGTGACAAACTTTATAAAGAAAAACTAATACTGGAGGTTGGTAATAAACGTTCAGTATTGTAACAACCAGGGAGCACAAGGAACCATGTAGACAGCCACCAAAATGTTGTGCAAGCAGTGCAAAGTGGAGGGCTGAAATCTTCCATGCCATGAATTTCAAAATACAGTTATACAGTTAAAATTTAAGATTTTATGTCTCAACAAGAATGTCCTGACAGAATTTTTACAACCACCTTTTCCCCACTCCTAAGGAATTAATTTTCCCTTCTCCAGTGTTGCTTAGTGTTTAATCCTGAGCGCTCAACAAGGGAAACTGTTTACCACAATAGTCAGAGGATATAGTGCTACTAATCATGCAGAAAGTACCATCAGAAGTGTAAATTAAATAAAAAAATTATAGATTCTCCTCTATTCCCATGCACGCAGATTTATTTTCATTAGTTCAGTGTCAAGAGTTGCATTTAACTGTGGCAGATATGTAGACATAAAAATGATTTTTAAAATATTATCTTTTGAAAAATTACCTCTTGTAAGACTGAGTATCTATTGACAAAGTCTTTTTCTAAATTTGACTTGCTCTTGCCTAGGAACTTCAGAGCTCAGAGCGAGAGGTAACATCTCTTCTTGCACTAACCAAGTTTTGAAGCAAACTGTCTAGACTGCATATGTGAAATTGATGTCGGATGAATTTGGTGGGGAACAGCTTTGTTTGTTTGTTTGTCTGTTTTCATCCACTTGGGCACCAGGTAAACCACCAAATATGTGCTAAAACTCTGACACCACAAAAGTTAGCTGTTGTTTACATTTATTCCCTCCCACATGCCCAAATAATAATAGCGATTGGTTAGTCCATATTGCATGTGGACTATGCACTAGTGCACTACAGACTAATTGCTGGCTAAATAGCTCTGAAGGGAAGGCAGATGCATTGCTGCACTTAAAAGGACTGCAGCTTTTCACCCTAAGTTTGAAGGGTGATCTGGGGATCTGGTCCAACAAGCAGTTCCACATGTGAGTAACTTTATCCACTGGGGCAGTTACTCCAAATTCTATGCATAAGTATGAAAAAGTTAACATGTGATCATACAATTATTAGAAGAAAAAAAAACTCCTTTTCAGTTTATGTCAGTTTTGACTAACGCAAGAACAAAAGTATGGCAATCTTCCACATCTCAAGTCTGTGACAGAGGTGCTAAAATATGGAGATGAGTAGCTGGGTAAAAAATCCTCCAGGCAGGAATTTGCAATTATTGTTTACATTTATACAGTCCTAGGGATTTCCATGTAGTTTAACAGGCCTCTGAGATAGCTACTCTTATCATCAAAAAATGTTCCCTTATGTGGCACACAAATGTCGTGTGAAAGATGGGGGGGATGGGGGGAGGGGGGATAGGATGTGGGGTTAGCTCAGGAGAGCTTGCTTTTGTATTAGATGTTGTATCATACAAGTAGTATATAAGTGGTTCTTTTCTTCACAATATCATGCAGAAACCTCAAGACATAGCCAGTCCTTTATAGGAGAAAAAATGCAATAACTTTAGTGAAAAAATATAGGGAAGTATATCTTTGCAATGTTTCTCTTTTATTCTGAGTGCTCTCTGCAGAATGTCTGGGGGAGAGTCAGACATTGAAGGATCCCACAACATTTACAGATGTAGAGCAGAAAGCATCTGGGGTTAAGAATCAGCATGACAAGGATAAGTGACTCTTTTACAGCTTGCTAGGGTCTATACGTTTTTAGGATCATGCATTATTCTACTCATTTCCAGCAAGAAGCTGTGGAAAGTAGAGCCTGTATCAATTGACTACAAGTCTTCTGAGAAGTGTCCTCCAGAGCAAGGAGTTTCAGGCCAAAAGTACCTGTCTAATCTGTGCCTCTTGGTGAAATACTTCAGTTATCACCACTAGCTCCCCATGCTGACCTTCCCCCACTTCCCACACCACACAGTGCCAGTGAGTCTGCTGTCAATATAAGATATTAAACTATTACAGAGTGTCCAAAGGAGCACCATGAGGATGGTGAAGGGCCTTGAGAGGAAGCCATGTGAGGAGGGGCTGAGGTCACTTGGTCTGTTCAGCCTGGAGGAGACTGGGGAGACCTCATTGCAGTCTGCAACTAGCTAATAAGGGGAAGAGGAGGGGCAGGCACTGATCTTTTCCCTGTGGTTTCCAGTGACAGGACCCGAGGGAATGGCCTGAAGTTGTGTCAGGGGAGGTTTAGGCTGGATATTAGATAAAGGTTCTCCACCCAGAGGGTGGTTGGGCACTGGAACAGGCTCCCCTGGGAAGTGGTCACAGCACCAAGCCTGATGGAGTGCAAGGAGCATTTGGACAATGCTCTCAGGCACAGGGAGTGACTCTTGGGGATGGTCATGCGCAGGGCCAGGAGTTGTATTTGATGATCTTTGTAGGTTCCTTCCAACTCAGCATATTCTGTGATTCTATTACAGGCTCAAATTTACTCTACTCTCCCATCTCCCTCTAGGAAGATTGTCTCCCCAAATAGTGTTGAAGCCTCATCTCTTCTGACTCTTCCTTCTTTCAAGGACTGTTCTCTAGCATCATACAAGGAATAGATATCTGTTTTCCTTGGCCACTGCAACATTAAGATGTAAAGACTTTCCAATTACAGAGTAGTAGACTTTGAGAAGGACAAAGTGGTTGTTTTATTTTTCTTAGTCTGCATTTTCAAAACTCCATTTTGCACTTATTCATGGAGCTCACCAGACTTAAATGTCATAAGAGCACTTTCCCACCACAGGGCCAGGGACCACTCTGTCTTATCTTGAGTGTTAGTCAGAGCTCTGCTTCTGACTCTGTAGCTTTGTGTGCAGAACCCTTAATACTTCAGGAGTCTGCCAGCACAATCTTTCCTTGTTTACACAACCTGCTGAGGGAAATTAAAATCTTAGTCCTCAGTGAATGCTGAATTTTAAAAGAAAAAAAAAAGTAAAAATCAAAAAAGTTATTCTTGCAGCAGACATTATTCTGCTTAGTTTAATTACTATGTTGACACTTATGTTAAAGCACTGTGTGCTTAACCTTTGTAGTTTTTCATGCTTAACAAATATTGGGTTTATCTTTCATCATGTCACATCTTTCCTGATAGGAGAATGGCGGCTGCATCCACCTGTCTGAAATGGCAATCTTACCTACATGGTTCGAAAGACAGAGAACTGTTATCTGACCTTGATTCTGAAATGATGTTTTTTATCAACATGTTCAGTGCACTCCCTTCCGATGAAGACAACCTTCTGATGAGAAACCTCGCTGGATTCTGTGTAAATTCAGTCTGAAAAGTTATTCCAAGTCTGACTGAAAAACGTTCATGTGGGGACACAAGTTGCAAGGTTATGAAAAGTGAGCCACAAAGCATGTTTGTGTTTGCAGAAGACTTCCATGCATCTCCCATCTGTCAAGAGCATCAAGACATGGAGTCATCTTCAAGCAGGCTTTAGCTGATGGTGCAGGATGACTGATAAATGCTCTATCACATTTGAGTATCCCGGGTCTTCCATGGCTAACATCAACTTTCTAATATTCTTGATGTCGCTTCTCACTTGGGTCCCCTGATATACTAATCCCCAAGCGAGTGTCACTCATGGCAGTCAGTCTATAGTGTCACAAAATCAGCTGAGACATGGATCTCTAATAAGATTAAGACTCATCAGTATGGTTTTAGCCCTTTCCTTTTCTAAGGCAGAGGAACAGAATTATTCAAGACTTGCAACAGCATCATCAAGCATTTGCTAAATATTACCTTTCCCCCCTCTTCTCTTCTAATTTGTATAAACACTTCAATGAAAAAAGAAATCAAAAATAGCAAAAAGCATTTGATGTTTTGTTTGAAAACATCTTTTCACAGAATACTCTGAGTTGGAAAGGACCCACAGGGATCATTGAGTCCAACTCTTGAGTAAATGGCCCATATGGGGATCAAACCCACAACCCTGGCATTATCAGCACCATGCTCTAACCAGCTGAGCTAGTTGGACATCATATAGGTTTGCATTTTTTTAATGAAGTCACATATTTGTCAGCATGTCCTTTGATACTTCAGTAGCTGGTTTTTCAGAGGTCAAGAGAAGAGAATTGATACACGTGTCCTTTCCAGGAGAACCCTTCACTCCATTCTGTTCTATCTTGGTGGAACAGGGCAAACTACATAGCTTTGTCATTTGGGATATGCTACCGTTTTTCGAAACTTTGGAGCACTTAGAAAACCCAAGCTCACTATTGTTTTACAAATGCTTGTGTTAGCATCTTGTAGGATGCTAAGGAAACTTCTAGGAAGTTGCACATGCAGATGCATTACACCTTCTCCTTTATGTAGTAACTTCAGGACTCAGATGGGTGCATATCAAATGGATGCCACAGAAATCTAGGAGAGGCATTTCACCCACCTGCCATAGGGAAATCAACCCCTTCCCCCAGCTACCCTGACACCCAAATCCCAGATAGTGTAGCTTTGACTGACAGCTGGATTTTGAATCCCATAGGGAGACTCTATGCCTCTTGATGGATTCATTGTGACACTGCCCAGACTGCCTGCAAACTGGCAGACAGCTCTGTTTGCCAAATGTCGACATTATCTAATTGGCATTTCAGCCCACTTCTCATTTTTAGCGGACATGAGGAAGACCCAGCCAGCAGAGTGCTGAAACAGCGGCAGCATGCTCAGGCTGCTCTGGCTGCAGCCTCCCTCGGGCAGCTGCAGGATGGCACCAGCACCCGGGGTGTGCAGGCAGCTACTCAAAAGCTGCTGGACCACTTGATGCAAAATACAGGAACTGAGGAGGAGAAATGAGACAGCAGAGGAATGGCAAATTCAGGGGTAGATGCTTGCAATCAAAGCAATGTGATGTTATTGTGGTGGCTAAATAGCTAAGACCTCTTAATATAGTTTACAGCAAAAGCAGCTGTCTTCCTTGAAAGAACAGGCTTGCCACAATCAAGAAGATAGTTTATATACATATATATATATACTGATCTGTAAAAAGTCTCCTGATGCATTATATTCAGAAACATCAAACCTTTGAATGGGTAACTTGGAGCAGAGTTCACACAGTAGGCCATCTGCTGAAGCAGCTGAGAGATGGCAACTCGTATATTAGGGTAGCTGTCTATTCATTCATAATTGTTGCCTACATCTCGAGAAATAGATCTGTTTCTCTTTTTCATATCTATCTGCCTGGCCTGTCAGAGCCATGGTAGATTACTTTTTCTCACTGTACTAAACTGTGGTTTTCCAAATAAATTATTACGCTTCTCTTGGCTTGCAGCAATAGTGTGGCAGAATGGATAAACAATTCACGTGCTCCAGCCATCACTCTAAATCTTCATCAGACACCGTTTCAGTGGCTGCACCCTTTTATCTCAAACATGTCATTCCTAATTTCCTGTCAGAGGGTCTTTACACATTATTTCATATTGCTTTAAATGGCAGGATATACATCCATGGAAAAAAACGCTATACAAAATACTGCCTACATGAGAAAAGGTCTGCTGCCAGAGAGAAAAGCATGAGTGCTTGAAGTTTTCTTGAAACTGAAATTGATACCAAATAAGATTTTTAAATCATACCACTCTAAATAAAGTGTGTGGGAAAAACAATTAAAACTACCAGATAAATGTGTGATTTGAGAGTTGCAATTAAGCTACTCCAGCAATAAACCAGAGAATAAATACAAAGAGATATGATTACGTGTATAAACAGTGCTTTTAAAGAAAAGGGGGAGGGGGAAAGCCCCATAGGAAAAGTCTGAAGTTTTGAAGTTCGATATATATTTTCAATGAAATGTTTTCTTTCAATTTATATTTCTTTAATGTTACCTTCATGTCACTTGGTGGAGCTGGAATATTTTACACTGCACTCCCATTTGGTAAGCACAACTAAGGACTGCACTAATAATGTAGGGCACTTTCAAAGCTTAACATTAAGATGGCTTTTAACAAGCTACTGTAAAAGGATTTTCCAGTTTTAGTGAGAGTTATGACAGCATTCATCATTCTAACAATATATTAAACATAAAGAAAAGCTTTTCTACGGTCTCAATAACATTTTCCATAATACCCCCTTCTAGCTGCATGCAGGTGCATGTTTTCAGCCACTCTTCTCAGTTCCTTAACAATCATTACAAATCCCACTTATCTAAACTAGTGATTAAAAACCTTTAAGGGGAAGCTGTTTAATTAAAAGTAAAGTAGACATTTATTGGGTGTTTAGTGTGCCAATTTTGCTATGACCTAAGAACCATTCCCTAATTAAATTTTGTAATTCTTTCATATATTACAACTACAATATGATAACATAGAAGAAACCTAACAGCTAATTCAAGGCTCCTATGTGCTTTTCTAAAATAATAGGTTGACTGTTTTAAAACCTGAGGCTGGATTTTGCCCTGTAAAAGTCTGTGGAAATATATTTGTAGTTTTGCCATCAATTTTAACAAAACTAGAATAAGACCTCTAGAACTCATGATCACGATTCATTTATGTACATTGATCTTAATCTGTCATAATTTCTTTGGTCTCAGTGGAATCAGTCTGGACAGATAAAATTATTCCACATGTAGTATTTCCTACAGCTTAGAAACATAATTTTTGTCGCAATTTTCGTTATTATAATCATATGCACAGATGTTCACCCAAACCCAGGGATGTTTGTGATCTCCCAGTAATGCCATGATGGCTTAAAGCACCACCAATAAAGCAGAGGCATGGTTGCAGTGCCTTGTGAGGCAGGCACAGGGCCACTGACAGTGACGTGAGAACACACCTCTCTTGTTCAGTTTTTTATCGTTATTACTTCAGTGCTGACATCTGACCTCTTTAGCTGCCTGTGTGTACTGAAGTGTTCCTGACTCACACCTGGCGTCGGTAATAAAGCACAGCATGCATAAATAATGAAGATATGTTTGTGAAACTTCACTAAGTGGCAACTGCCTGTGACAGAGATCCTGCTACTAGCACTTACTGCTGTAAAGGTTTGTTAATGGAGGCTGCTCAGCAGATGACAAAATGACCCAATTAAAGTTTATTCCAAATGACATCAGGGTCATAAAAGGGAACAAAAGAGGAGGAAATGGCTCTGGTGGTTTGAAAATATATTGCAATGTATATTATTACATCTGCACTGTTTGCTATCACAGGAGGACTTCATATTCACACAAAACAATACCTAAAGAAAGACAGTTAAAAAGGCAACTGTTGGCTAGACAGAAAAATCATGGCTTGTGACACTCCGCTGGACATGCTTTCCAGGAAAAGATCTAGTAAGAAAGTCTTTTGAGACTGGGATAGGAGAGACATTTCTCCAGTCAGATACTGGATCAAAGACTTTCCAGAGGAGCAAAGGATTTCAAATTCAAGTAGTCAGTCCATTTATAGGGAAAAGCGCTTACATAAACAGTAAAGTAAGTCTAGTGCAGTGTTTTGTTGTATTCTGATTTATTCTGAAATTTCTAGATGAGGGCTGAAACTGTGGGCCCCTGGAGGACTAGACACATGGCCCAATTTACAGAAAAGTTATTTACTCCTAAGTGCCCCTTCCATTGGAAAGGAGGAAATGTGTGTAAATGAAAGGAGACTGAGGTGCTCCAATGAGAAATCAGCAGGCAATAAAGCGCCAGTGATTTTGAGCCACCTGCAGTTAATTTTCCATTGGTTCCAGTCATCACTCTGCACAGGGAAGGAGGAAAGACTTTTTAATTGTATTTCTTTTGCACTGGGACTCCACCAACACCTTGTGATGTACCTAATGCACCGGTGGGGCGAGAGAAGCTGTGTGACGCTTTTTTCAGGCTAACAGGAGCAGCAAGGAGAATGCCAGATGAGACCACAAGTGTCACTTGTGTGTATTCATCCAGGCAAAATGAAAATAGATCAGTTCAATTTGCTCTGAGAGACTGTGAGGCCAGTCTGAAAATCCTAGAAACATTCCTTACACAGTGAAAAATTAGAATATTTAAGGGCATTTTTAATTGAGGGCATTAATTTAGGGTCATTTTTAATCCTAGGAAGCCAGGGAAACCAAGGCCACTGGGAAGCATCACTTTGAGTACATCAGTTTCAGTTGATTGAATGAAATGCAGAGTCCTGCTACTCAGAGATAGGCTGCCAAAATCAGCTCTGATTAATTCAGCTCCACTATGACACTTTTCTCATGTTATAGTTGAGGAAAGTGGTGAGTTGTTTTCAGTCCTGTTAGCATATCTTAATAATTCACTGCTGCCCCAGCTCAGACAGGCTGCTCCCCTGCCCTACTCAGGTTTGATTTGTGAGGAATTTAATTTTTAAGAAAATTCATTTTCAAGAACTTTGGGGTTGGTTTGCTGGTTTTGGGTTTGGTCTTGGGTTTTTCTTTCATATTTCTTTCTACATACTTGCAGCAAGTATTCAATCAACCTCCATTCTGCAGGCAAGGAGCAGAACGACAACCTGTTGTTGCATTCATGAGCATCTCGCCAGCATAAAAACACATTGCTAAAGATACAGCAACAGGTTGGTGGCTGCCTAAGGTGGGAATATTTAGATTTCCAAGGACTGCCTCTTGTGGCCACACTAAAACATATTTTGCCTATTAAGATGCAGCTTTAACTTTGTCATTTCTGTCTTTGCCAGAGGGAAAGGATGCTTAGGGAAGAAAGCTAGGTAAACATTTAGTTACATTTTCTTGACATAGTAACACATCTTTCAACAGCCTGTGGCTCAAAGCTTCCTGGGCCCCAGTTTCACGTTTAATAGCCCTCGGTGAATATTTTTTCTGTGCTAACTGTGCCTGAGTTTTGAACCTACATAGATTTTTGGCACCTGTTTTATGCCAGCACTAAATCAAAATGAACACCAAGCCTCCACAGACAGCTAGTTTAATAGAGAAACACATTTTTCTCACTATGGTTGGATGCTTTACTTACAAAGTGTGATACTAATTGGAATACAGCAATCTTCAGGCTGAAGATTTTGTTTTGGTGGGAATAATGATAAAACAAGTAGAGTCATACTTGCCTTAATAAAAAGTCATCCTACCCTTTCAATATGAAAATGGGATTTGACCCTCATTAGCTAAACGAGTTTGAGTGAGAAATTGAGCAATAACATTTTTGGACAATTAGTCTCCACTATGCAGCTTCTCCTAGCAAAGGAAATTATTTGCCTTCTACCCCAGCTCCTTTCTGATGCTTCTTGGTATCTGTTACTCTATAGTGAAGGAAGATCCTTCTTACTTTCCAGGAATAAGTATGTGCCCTTGTAAAATCAACAAGATTAAGAAGTTTGCCTTAAGGCAGTGCTTCCTGCCTTAGCAAAATATGATGCAGACCTGTGTATCAATACTTCCTTTCGCCTATTAAAAAGTGGATGAAAATTCTGAATAATATCCTGGAGGTAAATATTTTTTCATTTATATTTGTGCAGTGTTTCTAGGAGATATGTTTTCCATTTTAGCTTTTGTTTGTCAGCATAAAAAGAAAGCCTGTTACCACATAAATCCCTGCTTTGTCATCCCTCCAGCCTCAATGGTACCTTATGAGATCACATCTTGAGAAGGAGATGTCTGAGAAAGCAGACCATGGGCAGTTCAGCAGTGCTGCTGCTGTCTCCCAGCTCCTGCTGCGAGAGACATCCCAGAGACCGCAGTGTAACTGCTAATGCACCAAAAGCAGAGCATATGCTCAAATTTTCTCCCAAAAATAGGTCCTCAGCAAGCAGTTGTTTTTTCTCATCCCCACTGTGTCAGTGTAGAACCAGTGTGATTAGGCAGGGAGGACACTGTTCTAGTACAGCAACAGCAACCTTTTGGAAGGGAAGCAAAATAACAGCCCTAGTTGCTTGTCCTCTTTTCAGGAGTGCAGTGGTATTTATCCGGTGCGTGAGAGCTCTTAGCCTCAGCCTTCTGACAAAATTTCTATTGTAGCTAATTATATTCTCCTTATCTACAAACCTCCCATGCTTCATCTAGCTTGAGTGGAACTTTTCCAACTGAATGTTTTTTCAGTGGAAAACTGCTGTTTGATTGAAAACAAAGCTCTTCTGAGAAAGTGTCAACTTCAACAAAATCTGGAAAACAATTACAACTGCTTCGGTAAGGTTAAAATACCCCACATTAACCTTTTCAGAACAGTGACTCCATTTTTCATTTTGAAATTACTCCTTCAGATTGTGTTATATTTTAAATTGAGATTAAAGACTGAGGCCAAAAATGAAATTGTTTTGAAAATGTCACTTAAAGTGATTTGATTTTATTCTGACTCAGAAGCAAAATAAATCTTGAAATCCTGAAACTTCCTGTGAAAGGCAAATTTTGTATCCTTTGCAACTTCGTCCATTTGCTTTTGGTTCCATACCTTTTGGTTCATTGCTACTATCCTCATTAAGGAAATCGATGCATATTCTCTACATGGGATTTGTATTTCAGTCATGGAGACTGTAGCTGGGTCCTGTAAAGAATCAAATCTTTCTTTTTCCCGTTGCCATGAAGTCTGTTGCTGACTTTCTGTATTAACATGTGTAAGAGATCTGATCTCTTGCTCTTACAAGTGAACTGGTGATAACTTTTTTAAAAGTTTATGTATCACAGCCTGAGCAGTGTGTAACTGAAAACCAGTCACATATTTCTGCTTTACCTATACTGAAGAAAAAGAGAAAGAAATCAACACATTCTGATGAAAACAACTTCTGAAATGCTCACAGCTGGATGTCCTCTGCAGCAAATGTTCGGTTTCTTCATTCGGATAACACTTCCCATATAACTTCCGCTGCTGGAGTGAGTACCAGAAAGCAAGACAAAGGAAGGCTCCAAAACACTAGGATTTATAAGTTATTGAGATTTATAAGTTAGAAATTGTTCTGGAACTGCATGTGAAAGTAACAGAGGGCAAGAAGTTACTTAATCTGCTATTTTAACAGTGTCATTAGTAGATGGTGCTAAACATCCTTATATGGCTTTTGCTTCTGGATGGTCTTTTTGGGAAGAGACAAATGGAGCAGGTTAGTGTCAACAGAGTGGTCTTTTGGTAACAATTCAGGCTGAACTTCAGGTGATACAACTCCTAATGTTGTCTGCCTTACAGAAAAAGGAACAAGTCTATGTCCTTGGTACCTCTAGAAACATGTCCCATGGATTGTACTCATCAATTGTCACTGGAAAAGAGCGATCTTATCTGGCCTCAGTCTCATCTAAAATGCAATGGGAAGAACAACGCTGAAGTATTTCATAAAGTTGTCATGAAGTTCAGTTCAGTTAGTAATGTTTGCAAACACATATGATTCATAGATTGTGACCAGCCAAGGAGCTGTCTTTGAATGCTGATTCAGAATTACATATCCTGCTTTAAACAAATCAGGTCAGTCTACATCTAATTGGTTTTTGTTTGAATTTTAGATTGTGAGATTTAGGAGCATCACAGTGTCAATAGGGGTGTTATGATCCATCAGAGAAAGTATCCTTAAAGTTGTAGTACATAAACATAGGTGCAAGCTTGAGAGACTATTTGCAGGAGACAGATAGAAAACCCAAGTCCTAACTCAGACTTCATTACTGCCTTATCTGTAAAATTTCATGCCAGTTACTGCATTTTGGAACTCTGATGCATCTGGCTAGTGCATAACCTTCATCAGACAGAAATGCTGTGTCTATATTTGCTATCCAACATAGGCAAGCAGCTTTCTAGATGCTTGGAGATGATGAAAGCTGCAGCATCTGAATACAACTTATCACAGCTCTTTGTAACAGGGGTACAAGAACTGAGGTCACCCACACTGGTAAAGAATGCTCGGACAGAACCAAGCCTTATCAGAAAACCCCCATTTATCAAAGCAAAATCACTTTTGTGAAAATCCTTCTGGTTTGACAAGTCCTAATTAAATCACAGGTGTGGCTCTGATTGAGAGATGCATGTGAGGAAAGATCCCAGTAGAAACACAAGTGACCTAGGCTCCCAAGAGCAGGGACAAGATTTCTGAAGTCCTTTCATATCTTTGTCTTACTAGCCTCCTACTAGAAATGGAGGTCTCTGTAACTGATATCTTGCAGGGGAATTCTGAAACTTGCTGCTTTTTCAGTTGGGTGGTTTGATGCTGCATATTTCCCTAAACAAGCAGGAAATATATAATGCTGGACTAAGTTTGGCTTTTTGTAGAACATGAAAGAATACAAACCCATACCCCACTCAAGGCAATCGGTTTTGCCAGTGAGTCAAATGGATTTCTGAATCTTTTCTTGGAAAGAATCTGATTAACCTTCTTATGGTTCACAGTTATCTTCTAATACAATTTTGTCAAGTGGTCCACCTGGAAACTCTGGTACCAGCCCTTCAGCCTGAACTCAGGTACTACTCTAGCAGACTTTGCTAAATTGCTTCAGATAAGACGCAATGCATAGCCCAAAATTAGGTTGTCTATGAAATTAATTCATAATAAACAGTTGTTTGAATACCCAATGAAAAAAATAATTCTTCCTCTTTGTTCCCTCCTCAGAATCTCTCATACACTACTGAAATTTCACTTAGGCCAAATCATCTTGGTGATATATGGTGGGGGGAGAGAGATAGTTCTTTCATCCGATTTGCTGTTCATGCGGAAATGTGTAATTACTAATCAAAAATGCACTTGGATAGTAGTAAAACAGGAAAGATTTCTTTATTCAAGCAAAATTATAAAGTAGCAAATTTCCAGAGGAACCAAAAAATATGCAAGTCATGCCAAAGTATTGATTGCATAATAATGTGATGTCAACAGTGCAGAATAATCATGGTTGCAGGTGGGAGCTTTACATACATTATACAGCAAAGGTTTTACTGTTGAAATGGAAATACAAATCGAGCAGTATGCATTCCAGAAAATAAATTCTTATTCACATACTAATACCCATCTTGTACATCATGATAAAGCATTATCATCTCTCTCCTGGACTGACTAATGAAAAAGGAAAAAATCAGTGTTTGGAATTAAATCTGATGTGGATGACATTTAAGGTCATGAAAGGCAATCTTAGTTGTACTGAAATCTTTTAATCTTATTTGCAGATTATTCCATCAGTGGCTCCCTGGAGTTGCAAAGGGATTTTATTCTCATATCTTTATTATTTAATTGAATGTTGAAAGTATAACATATTGTAAATTGCTCTTAATTTTAAAAAGTACTTTCTTGTCTCAACACCATTGCATTTGCAGAGCTATAGGAGTACTGACTCAGAAATATACCTGGGCAAATTCAATAGTGGCAATGCAAAGTGGTTGGATGTAATTAGGTAAGGAAATTACTATAGGGGGTGAAGTACATAATCATACTTAATTGTGATTCAACAGATGTTCAAAATTACTGTAACTTACACCAATCTGATGTAACAGCCAAATTTGATTCTATATTATATCAAGATGCAATTCCCATTGAAATCAGCAGGTCCACATAATTTGGGGTGTCAGACTACTGACTTCTGTAAGCAGGAATATATTTGGCCCTGTGCAAATGCAGATTACAGAGGCATTGGTATGTTTTACCTTATCATGGTCATCGCTTTCTCTGCAACCTGCAGTTCCTTTACTAATGTTTGAGATGTTGCTGTTCTTCACACGTCTGAAATGCCTGGACTGCCTAACCTCCAACACCTCTCTCTAAGGACTAAATTTTGCTTTCGGCAACTGAATTCAAGACAGTTTTCCCAACAGCCTGAGTGGCCAACCCAAGAATAGCTTCCTGGATGGACTAACACACCAGTGCCAAAGGTCCAGTTTGTTTATGTAGGAGCCTCTCAGAGATTGCTTTAACTATCCAACAAGCCTAAGGCTGAGGTCCTGTCTTCACATGGCCTGGAGTGAAAGTTCACTCAGCAAAGTTGTATCAACAAAGTGAAAATCCTTTTCTCACTGGTTTTTTTCTTATGCCCGTTCACCTGGAGGTATGATCCATGGTTCCTGAATTAAGGTGAAGAAGGTCTCTCTCTCTCAAATTACAGAAAGAACCAAAGATGTGAGTGGTTTTATCTTGTATGCTTGATGTAAAAAGGGAAAATCCTACCATGAAGACAATTTGAACCTGCACTGTAATCACTCCCCAACACAAGCTACTCAGTCTCGGTGTAAAGGCTTTACATGTGGATTTGAAGGTATTTTTGAAAGACACTAGAGGATATGGCACAAACTGTCAAACAGTGACACCAGAATGAGTGATGAGGCTAAGGACGAGCAAACTCCACACGTCAGTGTTCAGCCATGGCAGAAGTCCCTTGAGTAGTTACTTCAGCCATGTGACACCAAGCTTTCCAGCAGACTGTCTTTCTTGGTCTGGTCCCCTCAGGTAGGAAAAGAAAGCACACTGTGAATGTCCATTGATGCCACACTACCTGGAAGCCAGGCAAAGCTGCAGGAGTCTTTGACACTAGGAGCAGCACCTGCAGGGTCCCTCAGTGAGGCCACCTGCCCCTAAAACTATTTTCATCACCTCTGCAAAGGAGCTCAGAACAGTTTTCTCTCACTACCTACTTCTATGCGTTTCTTGTAGGACAATCCGATTCATTTTCTGGCCAGTGCAGGGCTATCCCTGGTAGGTATTTACACAGCAACAACCAAAAACCACTTGTGCATAGGTACTTATAGAGCACCAATCACAGGCAGTTGCGCCTAATGACTGATATTAGCATGATGTGTCAAATACAAAATCTTTCTCTGAAAACAGCAGGGTCCAAACAACTCAGCTAATGAAACAGGCAATAAAGAGCATGTATGTGGCACCACCTCGCCTATCCTATTTTTGACCATTAAAATAAATTATATGGATTTCAAGTACATAAAAATAACACAACAAGACTACCTGACTCACCTGCATGTCTTGCAGCAAGGCTTAAAAGAGGGGTTTTCTTGCTCAAAAGCAAACCCTTGGCATAAATCAGCTCTTTGGTGACAAACTGAGAGGACTGCTGCTAGAGCTACAGGCAGGGGAGAAAAGCAGTCAAGTTCCTGTTGGGTTACCCTTTGTGGTGACAGAGAGGTAAGCCCTGAAGGCCGGACAGAGAGCTTCTTTCCTGGGCCCAGAGGTGACCCTGGGACTGTATCCAGGTCACCAGGGATGGGCGGAGAGAGGATTGTGGTTTGTGGACAAGGCTGGACCTGCGAGAGGTGATGGTTGTAGTTTGTGACCTTATAGGGTACTGTTTACCTATTGCCATAATAGGCAATGCCTGTGCACTACCCCAGGTGATTGGGGGACACTGTGGTGAACATCTTTCCTGTTTATATGATGTTATATCCTGTTGTGTGTGGGTATCTAGGGGAATTGTGGCTGCATAATAAATGACTTTGCACCTCCACCTTGTGTGCAGAGTTCTTGCCCATGTGTGATTACTGCAAGTTCCTCCTTTCCTGACAGGAGTGCCTGGCTTCACAGCATGGCAGTGTCCATACTCATGCAATGTACACCTTGGAGCACAAATTAATGTCCAGTACCTGTAACGTAAGAGAGTGTTCCATGATCCGGCAACATCTTAAACATCAGTAAAGGAATTGCAGGTGGTAGAGAAGGCGATGATCATGATAAGGTAAAACATACCAATGCCCCATTCCATGACCTGGGTTGTGGTGAAGCTCAGCAACCAGACTTGTGTTGCAGTTAGGTAATAAGACTTGTGATGCAGGTGGGATTTGACGTACAGAAAGATGGACCTGCAAGACAGGCAGCATTGTCATCACAGCAGTCCCTCCTGCCCCTGTGCACCTTCCCTCTCCCTTTTGGAGTTTCCTCCACAACTAAATAAAATGAAAGTTATTTCAGAGAGAGCAACTTGCACTGGATTATACAGAGATGATATTACTCTCTCATGGAAGCAGAGACAGGGAAGCAGATGAGATGAGAGGAAGCACTAGAGATGTACAGATGTAATGCACCCTTGCCAGAGAACAGAAAGACATATAAATTGTCATGCTGGGACAGGACAGTTGTCTGGCTTACTTGTTATCAGTCTGTGGCATTGACCTGTACCAGGTGCTTTAGAGGAATGTCAGAAACCATACTGATGTTGACTCTAAAATTACCTGTCCATAATGGAAATTTTTTTCTAACCATAAGATATCAGAGACTGGTCTCAACCTTCTGATTCACCTCCCCTCTGTTGTGTATGTCTCTGTTCCTTTCCAGTTTAAATGTAAAGCTAATATATTAAGTATTTGTAAAATTATGAGAAACTTACCTGATGGATTGAATTCATTGTTCTCAAGAATTTAATACAGTGTCTCTGAGAGTCAGATTCTACATTTGGAAAATGTGCTTGTAACACATGATATAGATGCAGTTTTTCGCTTTGAGAGCACACAAAAAATAAATATATACTTGAGCAAAAAACCTCCCACTATGGGGAAAGCTGGATCTTTCAACCAGAAATACTTGTCTGCACCTGACAGGGAAAACACAGCACAACTACTGTCATGGATAGATACTGCAATCAGCTGCACAGATTGTTAAGATGATCATTTTTGAAAAGAGGAGTGCATGGCTGGATGTTACTTTAAAATCAAGCCCTGTGTTCAGGGAGAGAATGGAGGTGTGCAAACACAGTTTTCAGATCTACGTGGATATATCTGCACAGTTCTGTATGTGACTATGAAATATACATACCTGGCTCAATGACCTTAAAGGTCTTTTTAAAACTAAATGATTGTGTGTTTCTATGTACACACATAGGTGCACATGCACACATACAAAAGCTGGTGCATTCATTCAGGAAACAGATTCCAAACTGAGAAGCAAAACTCTTCCTTTATTCTCACAAAGAGGGGCAAGAATAAATTCTGCAGTATCATTCCTGTTAGCAGGCAGAGGCAGGCAGGGCGATTGACTGATCAATTGATTTTGATCACAGCAGTGGTAGAGATTTTGCTATAATGGTATAAAATCATGAGTTGGGAGCATTATTGCACTCCTTAGGTAAATCTTTGGAACCCAAAGGTGATGCTATATTTTATCTGAGTCACTCTCTCCATCACCATCCCACCACTTTATACCTTTCAGTGGTGAAAAAAACCACAAACCAAAACAACAAAACCAGCAAGTCAATACTCCTGCTGCCATTTTGGTTTACCTTAAGTGAAAGGTCTGGCAGGTGACATTAGTAAAGGAGTCAAATGCACATACTTGAAAATGTATGCTACTTTATGGCCACATTATGAGCACTTTAAACTAAAAGGTGTGCCTTTTATGCATAAAATATACATGTAACATATGCAATAATGGGAGACTGTCGACTACTGGAGTTCTTAGAAAGCAAAGCAGGGAAGAATTATATTTTTTCTTTCATTTTATTAATGGCACATCCAAAGAGAACAACACTGCCATATCAGAAATTAGCCTTTGTGNAAAATAAATATATACTTGAGCAAAAAACCTCCCACTATGGGGAAAGCTGGATCTTTCAACCAGAAATACTTGTCTGCACCTGACAGGGAAAACACAGCACAACTACTGTCATGGATAGATACTGCAATCAGCTGCACAGATTGTTAAGATGATCATTTTTGAAAAGAGGAGTGCATGGCTGGATGTTACTTTAAAATCAAGCCCTGTGTTCAGGGAGAGAATGGAGGTGTGCAAACACAGTTTTCAGATCTACGTGGATATATCTGCACAGTTCTGTATGTGACTATGAAATATACATACCTGGCTCAATGACCTTAAAGGTCTTTTTAAAACTAAATGATTGTGTGTTTCTATGTACACACATAGGTGCACATGCACACATACAAAAGCTGGTGCATTCATTCAGGAAACAGATTCCAAACTGAGAAGCAAAACTCTTCCTTTATTCTCACAAAGAGGGGCAAGAATAAATTCTGCAGTATCATTCCTGTTAGCAGGCAGAGGCAGGCAGGGTGATTGACTGATCAATTGATTTTGATCACAGCAGTGGTAGAGATTTTGCTATAATGGTATAAAATCATGAGTTGGGAGCATTATTGCACTCCTTAGGTAAATCTTTGGAACCCAAAGGTGATGCTATATTTTATCTGAGTCACTCTCTCCATCACCATCCCACCACTTTATACCTTTCAGTGGTGAAAAAAACCACAAACCAAAACAACAAAACCAGCAAGTCAATACTCCTGCTGCCATTTTGGTTTACCTTAAGTGAAAGGTCTGGCAGGTGACATTAGTAAAGGAGTCAAATGCACATACTTGAAAATGTATGCTACTTTATGGCCACATTATGAGCACTTTAAACTAAAAGGTGTGCCTTTTATGCATAAAATATACATGTAACATATGCAATAATGGGAGACTGTCGACTACTGGAGTTCTTAGAAAGCAAAGCAGGGAAGAATTATATTTTTTTCTTTCATTTTATTAATGGCACATCCAAAGAGAACAACACTGCCATATCAGAAATTAGCCTTTGTGCTTGTTTATGCCTAGAAACTTCTCAGACAAACTTATGTTTTAGTCTACATTCAAAGAACAGCAGTTTTAAACAAGATCCACAGGTCTGATATACCAAAATCCTCAGAATCTTGTCCTTTTACTCGGAGTCTCCAGCTTTTTTAAAGAATCCTACCTTGCATAACCCTTTATGTAAAATAAAGGCTGTAATTTTTCATTTGCTAATTTCTGTGAACTCATTTCCAAAACACTTCTTTTCTCCACAGTCACACACTGGCCTCTTCTCTCTCCATCCATGTAATCTCCCTTCCCATCATCTCCGTTTCACCTTTTTGCCCTTACCACCATTCTCTTACTACTCAAGTGGCTCAGTCTCCTATCTGTTTTATCAAACTCCTCTTTTTCTTCCTTTCTAATAGCGCTTCTTTACCAAGTATTCATTATAGGCTGCTCTTTTTGTTCCTCCTCCTGATCTCTACACATCTCTGAATGATTCTAACGCAGGCTACACTATACGAACTAACATATACTGTCTGAAAGGAAACCATATTCCAGCACGCTACTTACTTAATTTGTGAAAAGTTACTCAGAAGTTATGGAAAAAGTAAAATGCCAGAAAGTTTTTCACAGATCGCTCTGGCCAATAGAGTATTACAAAAAGTATCTGCTTTCTCCTGTTTCTGCAGAGTGACATAATGGTTTGCATTGAAAAGCCAACATACTTATCTGGAGATTTGATGATCTTCCTCAGAGTGGCCTTCAGAATTTAAATGTTTCCATGCTCCCTTATCTAACACTTTATTCTTTCTCACATTCCTGTTATTCATATGGGTGTACAGTCTGAGTGGGCTAGCCAAAATCATTTATGGAAATCTATGCTGCCTAGTTTTCAAAAAGATTGTATTTCAGCTATCCTTATTTCAGATCACAGCACATGGGCTATCATTTAAAACTTGCAAATACTCAGACAAACAGGGACAACTCAGCCAGCTTTGGTAGTAAAGGTGGTATCTCTAGCACAAAGTGCATGAAAGTTACACACGAACATGAAAACACATACAGGATTTTGTGAAATATAAAAGCATTTTTAAAAACCCTTGCATTTGAAAATATCAGACTTCTTTCTAAAGGGAAGCTAGAGTGACACAGGGAGAAGCTGTTTTCTAATCAGGTGCTGCCTGTACCCAAGCAGGGTAATCTAATTTACAAGTAGGTGACCTATATGTCTGGACATAGCTGATTATTTATTCAACTAATCAAATTATATTGTGTCATTTGATGCTAGGATGTACACAGTGCTGACACGATGTTATTTTTTGTCACCAGATAAGGGGAATTGATTCTAATCTATATTACTTTTGTTAGTCATCAACTCTTACACCTAGACCTGCCAAGGGAAGCATGAATGCATTTTGTGAAGTTCAATAGAACACATATCATTAGGTCATAGCAAAGATATGCATTGTTGAACAAAAAAAAAACAAACCAAAAACAAAACAAAGAAAAAC
>VZTH01013800.1:0-25973 GCA_013397815.1 Aleadryas rufinucha
CAGGACTTGAGGAAATGGCATGAGGCTGCATCAGGGAAGGTTTAGATTGGATATTAGGAAAAGGTTCTTCACCCTGGAACAGGCTCCCCAGGGAAGTGGTCACAGCACCAAGCCTGTCAAATGACAAGAAGCATTTGGACAATGCTCTCAGGCGCTTGGTGTGATTCTTGGGAAGTCCTGTGCAGAGTCAGAAGTTGGACTTCGATGATCCTTGTGGGTTCCTTTCAACTCAGTATATTCTATGGTTCTATGAGACATACTTTAAAAACAGAAACTCATTAATTTGCTTATGTATCATGGATAAGAACAAAAGTAACTGAGTGCTTACTGGAATCCTTTTTTGATAAGCATCTTCCTGTTGCAAACTTGCCCCCCACTGGGCAAATGGGTACCATGAGTGGTCAGTATGGTGCTTCATCTCAGAGGCTGGCTGTGGAGCAGGATCAGAGAGGTTACATAACCCCTGCACTTAGCACTAGCACAGCTGTTTATGAAAATTTCAGATAATTCTGGTTTTCATTGTTCAAAAAGGTTGTTAAAAGCTTGGGTAAGGGTCCAGGGGAGAAGCACAAGAGGAATTAAAGCTGTGGGAAAAGTGCTTTGAAGTCAGGCATGCTTTCAGGGACACAATTTATTAAAAACTTCACAAACAGAAAGTGAAGTGGCTATTTCACTACAGTGACTAATTTTTGTGGAGAAAAAATATCTTCATTGTCAACCATAATACCAGGTTGAATACCAGAACCTTCTCTGGATGCAGTCAGACCAGAAACCAAGAGCAGCTTTAGAGCAGGTTGCTACTTTTTGAAGGGTAACAGTAACTTTTTTAAGGTGACAGCAAGATTTTTTTATGCCAGGCATTTTTTAAATTGGATACTTTCCCACAAGATCTACAAACGTAAAGAGGCTTTGAGCCAGGAAAGATGTATGTAAGCAGATCTAATGAAAGGACCACCACAGCCTCTTGTTGCATAGGTCAGCACAATGAGCAAGGGTCTCCATCCCTCCTCTGACCCAGGGTCAGCCCTCTCCTTCCAGGAATGTGCACTACACTTAAGCAGTTCGAGGACACAAAATAAGACTGAGACTTGTGAGCCTTTACATTCATGCTATTTATTCCTGGGCACATGGCTGCAGTGTCTAAGTTGATTCTTGTCAGCTCCCACTGGGCACAACATGGTGCCCAGACACACCAAACCTGTGGCAAAGCAAACTTCTGAAATCGCTAAACAAATGCATACCAACAGCTCACTTCGAGAGGATTTTTTGTTGTTGTTGCTAAGTTTGGGTTTTTCTCATTGTTTCCCCCCTCCTTTTTTTTTTTTCTTTTTAAGTTGTGAGTTTTCAATTTCATGGCACATGTCATCTCCAAGTATCTCTTACAGCTCTCCAAGAAAGCAAGCCACTGTCTCAAATGTGTGCACCCAATGCTCTTCGGAGCTCTAAAATCAACTCCTCCTACTTAAAAAACCAAACAAACACAAAGCCTAATTATAATGCACTACCCATGTAGCAATGATATAAATGATGAACATGAGATGCTACAGTGCAAAATTATAAATCATATTTTAAAAGATTTAGTCTTCAGATTCTGGTTTTTTCTGCTTGACAAAAGAAATAAGCTTTGATGAATATGCCACTGTCCAATTCATTAGCTTCAGTAATGATAGCCTTGTGATCAAAACTTTATCAGAACACAAACTTTTATTTTCTATGGCCACTACTGCTTCCTTAGAAAGCTCACCTGTCACCGTCTCTCTGATAGGAGAAAAACATAGACAACATTCAACAAAACCCTGGACATTTGGCAGATTTCATTTGTTAAAAAGAGTGGTTTCCCATCAGACAAACCTACTAAGGAAATAGGAATGAAACGTACTGAATAGCTAGGGCAAAAGTAAAATACCATGCAAGAAAAATCCCATCAGAAATTAGTCACTCAGTGAATTGGACAATCATTTTGGCCTCAACCAGCAAAAAATTGAGCTTCCAAAAAAAACCAAAACCAAAAACACCTAGGAAAAAACCAAGAGAGACAATCCTATCCACAATAAATAGGTTCAAAAATAACAATTTCTAAGCAACACCACACAACACCCTACAATAATTGGATGTAAAACCTTCCACTGCTAGAAACACGTTACTTTTCTCATCAGTCTATGTTATTTTTTTGCCTGTGAATATAGTTAGCATATTACATTAAGCAACTACTCAAAGCTTCCTGTCAGTTTTATTACTCATTTCTAGGTAAGAGTTAGTCTGCAATCCTGGCCATATTGTGGAGGTATCTACATCGAGAAAATTCTCACAGTGCAAGTGACCTTGCAATGGAGCTGAATCCTGAGACTCTCTTCTAGCTAAGCACCCGGCCATCAAACAGGAATTAACTGAACGAAGACCTAATTGCTTAGTTTTATTGCTCTGCAGGACCAAAATATAATTTTCTTCTCTGCATGTGGTAGTGAATCATACATCAAAAATATCCAAGCTCATCAGTTCACACCATACTCAAAACAAATCCATGGGAAGCCAGCATGCAGTTCTGAGAGATTTATCCACGCAGGAAAAAAAAGCCCAAAGAAAACATGCAAATGTATACATTTATAGCAATGGATATGCATGGAAAGCCTGAAAGCTTTTTGTTGTCCTCTTTGCCTTTTCTTATAGAAGGTTCTAAAGCCGAATCTATGGCGCTTTCAGGTGCAAATACATAACAGACCAAAGAGCTGTGTATTTCTACTGGAACAGGCAGAATAAAACAAGCTATTCATCAACCATTCACAGGGTACCCACATGAACCAGGCCATACAGGTTGTCCAATCTAGAACTACGCCAACCCCCTTCGCCCTCAGCCTCTTGTGGAGATGTATTCTCACTGCCCAGTGCAGCTTTCAGCAACAGCGATTTCTGGCTATTTATGGCTAGTAAAAATAAACTGCTGGTCTATGTAATTCCTTGTACTATTTAAAGCAAAAAAGCGAACTCAGTCCTTCCTTTTCACCTCACCCCCAAGAGTTACATTAATAGTAACTTCAGTGTTGTAACTGAGATATATCAAACATATAATACTCACCTATCAAATCTAACATGTAAAAATTATTTATGAGACTGGATTTACAGTTATTGAAACTAACTTCCGCATTTCTTTACAACAACACACTGATTAAAGTCAGGAAATTTAAATCCTAGAAGAAACTCTCGGGTTTTTTGCAAAATAAACTCTTTAATTTAAATGCAAGTAAGAATCTGCACAATAAATAATATTCTGAAAATTACTTTGACTTAAAAAAGCCAAAGAATGCCAGATAACAATGAACAGAATCTATGCATGGAATAAAGAGGCAGAGGTATTCACCCAGTAATGTGAAGGGGTAATTTTTCTAATGGTTAGAATAACATTAAATTAAAGCAACAGACTCAAAGTAATGGCTGTCAATCTACACTCAAAGATTTGTGCCTTCACACTGCTATTGATTATTATTGTACTTTTACATATTGTTGCTTTTGCACTACCTCAAAGTAAAACTGGTTTGTCTAAGGGTCAGATCCCCACCTGCTCCTCAGAGGGGATGTGGCTTCTCAGGCACAGCAGGAGAAAAGCTGCTCTGCTGTGAATCTGATGCTTTGCAGCCCACAGGAATGCTGGAGGCAGGGCAGAAACAAAGGAAGAGGTGTGAAAAAACAAAACTGTGTGTGTAGATCCTTCACCACACAACTCCCAGGTTGCTATGAAGTGAAGACAGGAGAAGTGAAGTACCGCAGCTTGAGTGCAGTCTGCTCAACACTCACATCCAAAAAACAAAGCCACACTGTTCTTATAATTAATCTCTGCTCTTTTGCTGTGTCATTCAGATCTGGAAACAACCTCCTGTAATAAAGCTGTGCTTTTGAAGATGAGATGAATGCAGAAAAGCATTAATCATTCATCCCTATGTATTTCTACAGGCAGTGAAATATTGTTGACTTTTCTTTTTAATGCTTTATTCATTAGCCACAATATTCCATCAGCTAAATGCTGTATTTCAGAATAAAACTGCAGTCACCAACAAGACCTTTCTTAATATCCAATATTTTTTGTTATTGTGGCTGGATTACCAATTCATCTAAACACTGGAATTCAACAGGTAATTTGTTATTAAATCTGTCTCTATTCCAGCTTTTAGTCTCAACTGAAAGACTGAAAAGGCCTAAAAGCAAATTTTGGAAGGGAAAAAAAATAAAACAATTTTCAATGGAACTGCTTTGTTCCAGGCTCATAGCTTTCATTTGTTGCTTTCCAGTCCAGCAATTTTTACAATCATGTTCGTCAATAAGAAAAATTATAATTTTGTGTTCTAATTTCTGCCCACATGGCTGGAAGGTTGTCTGGGGTTTACTTCCCCTTTTGACATCTTCTCTGATGTCCAGAAAAAGCAGACAAGTCACTGCAGAAAGATAAAGCTGGGTCATTTGGTAGTTTGGGTGATTTTTCATTATAGTTTTATTGGCCACAGGAATATCCATGCAGCATAATTATTTAAGTTTCTGATTCATCACAGCATCACTTGACGGATGCAGAGGTTCAAATACAGCAAGGACGAGTAGGACCAGGAAGGACCTTCACAATTCTAATGTATAGAAGTTAAGCTTCTCATAATATTCTGGACTTTAGCACTTAAGAAACCTTTTTTGTTGACTGAAATAATACTAAAGCCTCAGGATGGGTTTCATAAGTGTTTCAGTGGCCTAAGCCAGATTTTAATGCAGCCCCCTGCTGTGATGTGCACTTCCTCCAGTATTTTTTGTCTCAGGTGTGACCACTTTCAAGTGCTGTCATATGAAAGATATGAAGAGTGTCCAATGATGGCAATTTTAAGTGATGGTTAATTTTATTTAATCATTTAGGATTTATCCCATGGTGCATGCACACATTTTTTACGGGATATGTAAGCTTCATGTGATGTACAAGCATGCATTTTTTTGGAGATGAGCAGTCCTGAAGAGAATGGAGAATTATGAACGATACACATGGAAGTAGCATAAACAGCCAGCTGTGAAAACCATCCTTCCTCTCCAAGCTCGGAGCAGCTGCCAAGTCACACATACCCCAGTATTTGGGCTGGATTTGTGCCACACAGCAAGGAAGGGCCACTACGATGGAAAGAGCAGGACATAAACCACACCAAATGAACTCCCCCTGAGCTGGGAAAGCACAACACAGACACAGCACTCGTGAGGAAGGTGAGTGGCTGCGTGATGTGAGCTGTAGCTTGGCTGCAGCAGAGGGCAGTGATACACAAACACCAGCAGTCCTCGCTCCGCACAGTGCCTACAAATCCAGAAACTTGTCCTTGGTTATTTCTAGCATGCAACACTTACCACTCTTAGGCTTATTCTTACCAAAAATTGGTAAGAATATTTGTGTGAGAATTTGTGTAAGAATATTACATGTAAAATACATGTAAATACACTATTTACATGTATTTAGGTGTACACATGTGGAGATGCACAGAGAGATACTGAATATCCACTTTTAAAAATGTTAATTCTGATTGCTTTTGCTTATTTATTTGACGACCACGTCCTATTTGATTAATCTGCTATCTCCCTTGTCCTCTGAAGTCAAATCCTTTAAGCTTTTGCTTCATGAGGTGTTGATTTGCATCTTTACAACAGGCACAAAATTGCTACACTTCAGGGAGCTGATTTTCATCTTTTCCCCCCTCATCCTTCTCACCATTTGAAAGGTAGGAAGCTGGATGCAGTTAAGGAGAAAATGGGAGGGAGGAGGGAGCTGAGGATGAAGACAGTATAAGACTTTGACTCCTTAACTGGGTTAATTTGTCTCCTGGCATGCAAGTAGAGAGCTTAAGAGAAAGCTCCAGGAAAAAAAAATAATTGCAAGACATGCACTACTCATGTAATTGCTGACATGTCTAATGCTGCATGATTCACGGCAGCTTTGAAATACTAGACTTCTTATTGAGGGATGGAGGGATTACATTTCCACTGGGTGCAATTTGAAGAGATGCATAAAAGAAGGAAATGTAAGTTGTTATGAAGCAGCCCAGCCTTGACTTGGATTAGTTTAAATGCAACTTGCTCAGAACAATTGATTTTTTAATGAGAAATAAATGGATTTGTATGTCCAACCAGTATTTGGCAAGCCAGTTTCCACCAAGCTATTGCAAAACTGTTGAATTTAATGTGCAGCATCTGCTCTACAGAAATGTGGAAACCCATCAAAATTATACAGTATATACATATAATATATGTCAATTTTAACCCATGAGCATGTTCTTTATATCTTACATGAATCTGTAAACACTCAGTATTAGTCTGGATATTGATTTAAATTTTGGAATTTTTTTTTGTCTGTTTGTGGTTTTTTGTTGGCTTGTTTTAACTAAACAGACTCATTCATGCTTAGCAAAAGATTGAACTTGGTTTAGATTTGGGACTATCTACATCTACTAACTTTGCCTGAAACAGTCAGTACTACATTTCAAGTGTCCTATTTTTCAAAGCAAAACTACAGAGGAAAGACAAAATATCTGGAACGAAACTACGCAAATGCTGAGGGAAATCTGTATCAGACTCAGATGTGCAGTGAAAGCCCTGTGTTAAGGTGATGCAAGCAGCTGGACAGACAGCCTAGGGAAGCCAAATCCATTAGGAGTCAGCTCATGGAGGCTTTGGTCCCAGTAACAGTAGTTTCCATGAGGCACCAAGGCAAGTTCTATCCCTGAAAAGAAGCATTAAAAAAGCAAACATTCTGGCCAAGCACTCAGCCTTGCAGCCTGCTCTCCCGGCCCTGCTACATGGTGGGTGCTGGCTCTTGCCACCATTGTTAGTCCTGGGCCTGCTCCCCATGCCACAACAATCTTTTTCTGTATAGTTCACCTGAACAGGGGCCTTTCAAACTCTGGACACGAGGAACTTATTTCTCCCTTGGGCCTCTGGCTGCTGTATCTGGATGAGAGATGTGCTTGAGCTCCTCTGAAAGGAAAAGACAACAAACACCCTCAGACCGGCCCCAAGGGAGCTCATTTCACAATGGGTGTACAAAGTTCTCCAGCAGAACTTGTCTGTTTTGAACTACATCATCAGGGAACATTATCAATAATAAAGTCTCACAATACCGTGGGACTTCCATATTCCAGCCAAATGCATTTTCTTTGAGTAAGTGACATTCTGATGTGTTCTGGGACAACTCCATAGGCACTTGCCAAGACACATGCTGGCTTCTTCAGACAGAGACACGCAGCAGTTTAAACTTGGTTTAGCTCATGAGTCTCGAGTAGTGACAGGCCATCTGGCACATTTCAGTAAAACTGGCACTTTCTGCTGAGAGAGGTCCAGGGCTTATATAAGACAGACATGGCAGGACAGGAGTGAAATGCACTGGCAGGGCTGTGTGCACAAAGCTTGTGTGGCAGCACTCAATCCACGTCAGTACAACCGGGGCGCAACCCATCAATCCACCCACAGCACAGAGGCAGCGCTGGGAGCACAGCAAGGGGACAAGAGAGTGCTGGGGTGAGGGTCAGGAGCAGTGCAGAGCAAGGGACCGGCCATGGGACTGCTGCTGGGAGGAGGAGGTATCATTCAATACGGAGTTGTGGGGACAGCCACGCTTGAAGTCAGGGGGTATGGATAGGAATGAAGCTGTGTCAAAAACTCTTGGGAGGAGGGAAGAACAGTGCAAAGATTTTAGACTACATGTCTCCCTTGGATTATGGTAGCAAAGATGCTGGTACACAGGATCAGATAGTACACAAAACCAGGAGAATCTGCAATGAGGTTGGGAACGTGAGGCAAATTGGGAAGCATGAAGGAGGCTTTTTGTACTGGAAAGCTCAGCTGTTGCAGCACTGACTTCTTTCTGACTTGTTTTGGCAATGTTGCATAAGACCAAGTCTGAACCAGTGGGAGAAAAAAGTATGTGTCTTTGGTCCTCCTACCAAAAATTAGGTTAGTTTTAAGATGCAATTATATGAAAGTTGAAAAGAAGATGAGAAAGCCAGTTTTGTTGCTGGTTAGTATAATGAGATGTTCCTACAAGAGTCTGATGACTGGGAAAACAGAATTAACAATTCATTTACAGAAAGAAAATCTTTACTGAGAAAATTTTCTCTCACTAGAAGAGAAATGTGCAACTCCATTTATTGCAGCAACTGCCATCACGTTCATTGGCTGACGACCCATTCTGGGCACAGATCACAGCACTACTCAAAACCTGCCCTCAGGCATTTTTTCATTCCATACTCTCAACATTGCACAACGTCTGACACATGCACACGGGTGCCACACAGACTGGTCCCATCCTACTTTCATTCTCTATGGCTTACCTGTAAAAGTGAAGATTTAACCAAGAAGATAACGGTGTGATGTGTCCTCCTTTGACTGACCTACTTCGAGTCGAGACTGGAAAGCGGATACACAAATCTACTTCCAGTGCAGATTGAAATGTGTCTTTGGCACAGCAACCCCACACAGACTCATCATACATTCAAAAAAAGTTTTTTCATCCTTCTTTCCAGATTTCTGTTGTCAAGAGAGGACCATTATTGATAACTCCCTGACATTCCTTCTCCTTGTGTTACCCAATACCTCATTCACACCTAAGGCATCAGGACAGATGAAAGCAAAACAGAGACAAGCAGTTCTTTGCCTGGTATTCAAACTTTAAATCAAACACCCACTTTGCTGTACTATAAACAGAGCTGCCTGTTTGGAGCACCAAGGCACTCCTGTAATATTTCTTTTCCTTTAAGATTTTATATTTCTCCTGTGAGAAGCAATTACAATAGAAGTGTCAAGCAAAAATAAATCCCTGTTAATCACAGTCACTGTGAGCCTGCCAAGTAAATCACATCTCAGCATTGCTCTTCCATCTTTCAGGTAGAAATAAAAAGTGTGTGAGAATGCCATGGTCTAGAATTGAGCTCTTCCCAAGAGGAGGTACACAGTTTTTGAAAATACAAGTTCTCCTGTGTTCACGACATTGTGTGGAATTAGACAAGCACCAAAACTGAGTATCCAATGACTGTAAGGGTAATTCAGGTTGGAAGGATCCTCTGAAGGTTGCCTAGTCCAACCTTCATGCAAAGCAAGGCCAAACACACAGTTAGGTCAGACTGCTCAGTTCAGCTGGGCCCAGGGGTTTCTGAACAGCTGCAAACCACTGGTTCCACAGCTTCTCCAGGACACTGGGTCCATGCTCAGCTGCTCTGACCATAAACAACTTTCTTCCTATATCTGAGTCTAGTTGGGATTTCTTTCCCTGCAACTTGTGTACATTCTTTGGTACTTTCACCATGCACTCCTGAGAAAGGATCTGACCTCGTCTTTCCTGTAGCCTCTCATTCCCTTCAGCTTTTCCTTCCCCAGACTGAACAAACCCAGTGTCCTCAGCTTCCATACAAATGTAGGTGCTCCTGTCTCTTCACCTATCTATCACAATCACTGATAACACATATACATTTCCTTTGGTTTTGGTGTACAAATAGGCAGCTCTACGCATCTGAAAGGAGAAATAACAAATGGAGAAAACTTCAGGCTCTCCACTGGGCTGTTACTTTCCCATACTTTTCAAACTCAGAGGCTTCATGAACTGTCCATGCGTCACAAGGGAGCTGCCTTCAAATCACCTGAAGGGAATGGTACTGAGCTTATTCCCCTTCAAATCTGAGAATTTCTATGGGCTTTGGAGAGAGCTTTTGTTCTTATTTTATCTTCATCTTCTCACAATTCCCTGTGTTGTGAAAACTAGCTATTTCAAGATGATGCAATTGCAACTTCTGTTCCAGAACTGAGTGCAAGGGAGCTGTTTCCATCATGCCAGAGAGCTGCTAACCATGGTTTAAAAATGCTGTGAGGTCTCCTATTTCCTTTTGAGTAACACGTGGTGGCTTGGTGATTAGATCAATTACCTTTATAATGCCAAGAATTTTAACCAGAATATCAGAAACCTCTTTCAGCTGAGTCGATCTTAAGACATCCAGTCTGCGTATTGCAGACTTGAGCTTATGGAATGAGTTTTCAAATCAGATAAATGGTTATTTTCCCCAGGAACCTTCAGGAACACTTAGCTCATACTTGATCCAGCCATATCCTGGAATTTAGTAACGCAATTTTCACATCTCATTTTAGAGTCATGTTTCTTTTCCACTGTAAAACCATAACCCTGCAACTGCCAGTTACAGAGTCAACACCCTGAAATCAATTTCAAACAGAAGAGCCTGTTGCTCAATAAAAAGAAATTAACACTGAGATGCATTTATTAAGTATAAACTTCATTCCAATTTCCATATTCCCTGATTATCCCCAAGAACCGTGTAGAATTGTATTCCATTCCTGTAGCTTAAGCTGGACATACAAGAAAATCAAAACACATTCCTGAATTAATCAAAACAACTTCAAACTCTGTTCAATCTAACCATTTTTAAAGTAAAAACATTTTTTAAGTGCTTCAGCTCACATACACTCTGCAATGGCTTGGCAGCAGCTGCACTGCCACCATCCCTGTTGACAAGAGGTATTTCCCCATTACTTTACAAAAGGATAAAAATCCCAAGAGCAAGAAAGGTCCCTTCGAATTGTCCATCTTCTCTCAGGTTTTGGTGCTGTCTATATGGAACAGTGCAACTTTTGCATTTTTAGTTACCATTTGAATTTTACTGCAGCGAACTCACAGTCACAGAGAATGATGCCCTTCATTTTTCAGAACAGGAGGGGAAACTTCTCTAAACAGACTCAGTGTATGTATCTGGTCTGATTTGGAAAGAGACTCTGCAAAACAGAGAAAACTGTATTTGCTTTACAAAGACACACAACATTGTAAATCTCGGGAGTAGCTGGATATCTCACATTGGACAACAGTCTTCTGGTGGAGAGAGGGGAAATAGTAGTTTTGTAACACTGCAGTCAACACTACAATTGAGTCCGTGAAAACAGGTACCAGAAACCCAAGCACAAATCCTCCATACAATTTACACCACCCTGAATAAACTCATCTATCAATAGCACAGATCTTCATTGTAGTGGAAGATACTCTGACTGGAAGTACATGGAGGAACTGTTTTGTACTCTGACTCCCCATTTCTGCACCATCCACACTTTTGTACACAGAGCTTTAACAAAGCAGCACACATGCATTACAGTATTTCACATTCCTCTACCTGTGATCAAAGTCCAGTAAGAGTATCTGGGTATGAGTGAGGAAACAATTTCAACTTTCTTTCCTGACCTCTTCTCTAAGATTGTCCTTCCCCTGTCATAGGGAGTGACTCTGACTGGTGATACTCTGATAGCCGCAAAAACTACATAACATTTTTTTATAACTCACCCCAAAGAAATGTAAACACTTGTTTACTAAAACAGAACTAAGGAATCTTTGCTCAACACTTCAGCCTGTAACAGATCAACATACAGAAAAATTAAGCAGAGGGGGGCATTTTTTCCTTCTGTTCCTTCTTTTTTGTGGCTTTAGTATGCTTATTTAGAGCCAGCAAGTACCAGCTCACATTCTCTGCTCTGCCAGCTGGGGTTCTCACCGGTGACGACGCTGGGGATTTTGGACAGAAAGCTCTTGACAGTGCGGATGGGAACTCCACCTGTTTTGTCATCCTGCATTCTTGTAACGATGTCTTCAATCTGTCAAAAGAAAGGAAAGACATTGTGGTTTATGCAAAACGGTGACTTTAACACTTACATACCATGAGTGCTTTGGAGCCTTGCTGGTAGAATGGGCTTCAAATATACTATGTGTATTACTGCACAAACAGAGACACAGCTATCCACCCAAATTCAATCCCTGAGATTAGAAGCCATGAGACAACATGGACTAGCTCTGAAGACAGTGGTTGGATACTGACAATCCAACTGCAACTGTGCTTTATCTTTATTTGTTGTCCAGGGGTGACAGTAAGGTGTTGTTTGCTCCACAGACGAACTGGGTTGCACTTCAACCAGTTTAAGGAGGTTCACATCCAGTCCACTTTCCCCTCTGCTCCCACATTCATTTGAATCCTCAATACTGTAATCTTTGGAGAGCTTTCATTTTCCAAAGGGTCCCAGACAGTCACCAACTGCCTATGGCTTGAGAAGAGTGTCAGATGGAACAGCTGCAGGAGGACTTCTCCTGCCTCATTTTGTTGGCTAGGATGGTACATGCCCATGGTCAGCACACACAGTAAATAACCAAAAGTAAAATGATTACAGAGGAAAACTTGTTGGATTTTCACAGCCAAGCTACCTTTTAGTTCACAGGCACACACATAATCCATCACATACAGAAAAAAACATGATCATCTTCAAAAGCCATGGCAATCAGAGGATCCAGTTACTGGGGGAACAAGCTTAATCCTCCTCCTGCTTATTTTAAAATGGGAAGGGATTTTTGCTCCTTTTAAGGCTACTCCCCATGCATTTACTCGAAGGCAACGCCAGGGAGAACAAAAAGCTGAACACAAACAGTGCAGAAATTCGGTATCTCCAAAAACTCTCTTCAAGTTAATAAGGTCTCAGAAGCCCAACAAAAATAAACCTAAAGCTGTTGTCTCTGTTAGCTCAAGCAGTCAACAGCACAGCCCCACCCGCTGTTGTTGACAGGTGGCTGAGGGCAGCCAGACAGGGAGCACAGCTCTGATTTTACCTAAAGATTTCCCCCTCACAGATGCTACAAAACAGAACCGCAGCAGAGAGGTTACACCATGCGAGCACGGCCCCTCTCTCTCCTAAAGGCAGCCTAAGAGCTCAACATGCTCTCTTCATCTCTGGGAAGCCACTTCATTTACATACGCAAGTGAGTTTTTTTCCCAGATTTAACACCTACATTTCAAAACAAGTTTAATTTCAAGTCTTTCCGAGGTGGTAAGATAATCTCCCTGCCAAGTTCAGGCACTGAATTTGATCGCTGTGTTTTTAACCTCAGGTTACCACTTAACTGAACTGTTCACACCTTGTTTATATATTACTTTTAATTTAACACATCTTGAACAAATTCTCAGCAGGAATGAAGTCACAAAGATGAAAATATCCTGACATATTCAACATATTACATGAGCTTTGGGTACTCACACAGTTCATTTGTGATAAAACAATGCCACTTTCCCCACAACCGAATCACTATGAAAATTAATACCACTTTTCCCCTTTGCCAGAGCCTCATGCAAAGTTGTTTGCTGATCAAAGCATTGGGCTTTTTCCCAGTCTGAGGATATCTGGAGAAGTAACTGCTCATCTCTGATACCTGGAGGGGTAACTGCTCTGCTAAAGAGTGGACAAAAAGCATTTCATTTTGTTGAGAGGAGCCTGACAGCATCACTTGTTATCAAAGTTGTTATCAACCCAGACCTACAAGGCTACAGCGCTTCAACATCAGACCTATCAGGCGACAGGGCAGCTCAGTCACCTGTGAAGGGTGGGCCAAGAGTCACAAAATCTCAGAATGGGTCAGGCTGAAAGGGACCACAGTGGGTGATCTGGTCCAACCTCCCTGCTCAAACAGGGTCATCCCAGAGCACATGGCACAGGATTGCATTGAGATGGTTCTTGAACATCTCTGGTGAGGGAGACTCCACACTTCTCTGGGCAACCTGTTCCAGTGCTCAGTCACCTGCACAGTAAAAAAGCTTTTCCTTATGTTCAGGTGGAACTTCCTGTGCATCATTTTCTGCCCATTGCCTCTTGTCCTATTGCTTGGCACCATTGAAAAGTGCCTGACTCCATTCTGAGACTCAGGCTTCATCCAAGAAGGTCAGCCAGACTAAGAACTGCTTCCACAAGGCAGTGAAAAACCCTCTGTGTTACCAACTACTTATATGTCTTCATCTGTGTGTACTTGTAGCTGACACCAGAGAAAGATTTTTCCATGCATATTAGGAGGAAACTACTTTGAAATGTGTTACAAGTACCCCACGTCTCCAGGAACACTTAGGGGCTTCAAGAATCACAAGAATAATGTTTGGTAAAACTGTTGTTTTCTCTTTTTCTATTTGAATGAAAAGTTCAGAATGAAAAATGAGCTAAAATAATTACTTCAATGGAAGAAAATAAACTTTTTACTCTTTTGCTCACTATAAGCTAAAGGAACACCAGCATGATTTATGTCATTAACATTCCAAGTTCCAATTTCAAGCAAAATAAAACTTTAATTAGCTTAAAAGAAAGACATATTGTTTTTATGCAAACTATTCCCCATTTCAAGCAATCAGGCAGGCACTGGTGTCTCAAATGGGACCATTAATTCCAGTTTCAGCTACAATTACAAATACCTACTGCATTTTTAAATAAAAAATAAACAAAGCTACCCTAGAGATAACTCCTTTCCAAAAGGCTCCTTCTTACCCTTGTCTTCTAGCCTGACTACACTACTGGCACTTACTGCTCTCCTTGTTTCTAGTTGCTGGATGTTTCTTTTCTCCTTCCCTTTCTACTCAAATGCCACACCTCCATTCTTTCCTGTCCTCTCATCTGATCCAGACATGACTACACATGTCATCCTCCTACCGCATGCCCAGAATTTTCAGCCTGCTGCCCAAGAGCCCACAGGATTACAAGACGCTGGTTGTACATACTCTTTCCATTCCCAACATGCTTTTCTTGTGCTCTCCAGCAGATTTCTGCACTGCTTGAAGAGGACAGAATGGCATATTCAAAGAAACACTTGATGATGATTATAACTTTAAGAAAGGATTAAATTAAGTTTTAATTAAAATATTAAAAACCTGTCTCTAGCAACCTGTTCCCAGTTTTTGTTCAGTTCACTACAAAGAGAAGATCTGACCCTTTGTACCAGCCTTTGTTTTGCACTCACCCAATGCTTGCAGATATTACCACCCCGGTTCCAAATTCCTGCTGAGCTACGGAAATGTTTCACAAAATAAGTGATACAGTGACAAAGCAGAAAAAAAGTAATCATTAGAGCTTCAAGCGTGGAGAAAAGCAAGGAGGGAACATGAAGTGTGAAGGTCACTTTCATCGAAGCTTTTAATCTTAACTTTTGAGACAGTTACCGAGACACTCAAGTGCTAATGATTCTCTCTTCAGCTTCTGCATGTCATTAAACACCCCTTATGCTTCCTTCTCTGGCAGACAGGGAGTGAGAGTCCTTGGACAGCTCATTTCATCAGACTAGGAGGCAGAAACAAGTGCAACAAAGCATTCTTCATTTATCTCTCCTGAATGAGCAAGCTTCAGTGAACTAAGTTCTGCCCAACAAAAGTCATGGTAAGAATGGGCAATGCTTGTTTTTTTTCTATCATGGGGGTCACTGCTATTTCAATCTAGTCTGATTTTGTAAAGGGAATTGTTATTCTTCCCTCCAAGTAGATTCTGCGTCAGTATCTCCACAAGAACGCCAGAGGAATTCATGTACCTGCTGTCACTGTTAGCTACACACTGTAATGTATGCCTAACAAAATAGATCTGCTTTTCCTCCTGACTGGTTGCTGCTCTCACAGCAACTCACATTTGCTCTGCTCCTCACATTTGTCCAGAATGTTTTTATTCCTCACTATCCCACTCTCAATGCATCAAAAAGGGCTTCTGGCTTCAGGAACACATTAGCGGAGACAAACTACTGCAGGTAGTTTATGAGAGGCTACCAGCATATTCTGTTACGCAGAATGTGCTGGGAATTTAATGCATATGTTGCTAGTATTCATTAGACCTTCTTTTCCACTATCAGCACTTTTGCTGGCCTAAGGAGGCTGAAGGCACAAAGTAGAAGACCTTGAATTTCTGTCAGAGCCAAGATGTCTGTCACTGGAAGATGAGAAGTCCTTTTTCTGAGGCAGGAGAGAAGAAAAGGTTATATTTGTTGATATATTAGAATAACTAAGTGACATAACAACAAATGTAACAACCACAGCCTGGCAACTTTGGGTCACTGTCACCCAACATCCCATTACCATTATAAGAAGGAAAATGACTCTCAACTTTGCAGTAGCTTTTCTTTCTCCCAGCACCAAGGCAAAGCAGGCACCCCTTCTGCTTCAAGTTAGCACACACAGCCTTGCTGAGCCCTGGTCAAGGTGACCCACTGAAGGAAGGGCAAGTTACACATGGAAAAGAAAAGCTACCAGTTCCCACCTCCCACAGCCCCACACCGACACCACCAGCAGCTAATGGAGCTCCCTGGCTGAACACCTTCAATTGTGACTGAGTGATGACCACATAATGATATCAGAGGCCCTCATGGTCCCATTTTGCCAGTTTACTTTGTGAGTTAGTGAGGAAAACAGTGCCCTTTTAAAATTCTAGCATCTGAGTTAGATGTACATATTCCCTCAGACCTTGCAGGAAAGCTCCTGCAGCCTGTTTCTGAATATTTCAGTATGCACCAGGTGCCTGTCTGATTACTCACAGCAGCTACCTGACCCTTGGGGCCCTCTGTCACCATCTAACCTGCGGCTGGAGAGTCTCCAAGCATCACTCATCAGTGCCAACATTAAATGTACAGGGTTAGAGAGAGCACTGTGCAATTGCAAACATCCTCTCTGACCTGGCCAATGACAGCTCTCAGGCATATTGGGGGAGCTGGATGGTACACAGAGCAAAGGATCAGTCTGTTTTCAGCTAGCATGATGGCAATAATTAAAAGCACATTTGATCTTTTCACTGAAGTACAAGTTTAAAAGAGACACTTTCTCACAGTGCCAGGTCTTACTCCCATAAGTGCCTGTGACACTACCAGTGTGCCTGTGCCTTCTGCACCTGCTGACTCCTGCCACACAGCCCACACATGCACAGACAAGGAAAGTTAATTTGACAAGATGCCTGAAGCCAACTTGCTTCACTGGTCCAGACAATTTCACTCTGCTCAAAAAACAAGAAGAAAAGGCTGAAAAATAAGGGCTATACAGCTCCCTTTGGCACCCTCAAGGGAGAAAGGACAACTTTGCCTCTGAGACAACGCTGGGAAGCGGCAGAGCAGCACTGCCAGAGAATTGTGGTGCGGCCTTCAGCAATCAGCATCATCTGCTTCTGTCTAAGTCTCCCCTTCTGCGTAACAGAGATAATACTGAACTACACAGGGGTGCTGAGATTTGATTCAAAGATATCTTAGAAGGAGTAGGAATGCCTCGGATAGTAGATGCCACACGGCTACGAAAGATATGTTCCCCATCTCTGACAACCTTTCACAATCCCAGCAAAACCAAATGGCAGCAGAGCACGGATGCATCAGCTGGCAGGGCTGTTTGGCTGCTTCCCACCTGACCAACGTCCAGTGACAGCTGAAGTCAGGCCACTGGTAGAACTTGTGCTCTTCCTGATGGTCCTCTCTCCTTCTTTGTAAATTTCAGATCTTATTTCAGATACAGGCAGAGTATACCACATATCTCCCTCAATTGTGAGTGTGTTTCAGGGAGGAAAGAAAATAACTGTGATCTTCAGATGTTTATTGGGATGGTGAAACAGAGCTAATAATGTTACCTTGAAAGCGGTAACATGCTTTAGCATTTATATATCACTGCTGTGAATGGGAGGGTACCAATGAAGGACAACCACCAAGGCATTTGTCAGGATTAATTGTATGCTGCTGCTAATCCAGCTAGAGCTTCACAAAAGTGAGCATCTACTCACAAGTTATCACATGGAGGGACAAGTTTCACTACATAAATTGGATTATACAAAACAATCCTCAGGGAAAAACTGTGACACTTACTGAGCTGCTGAGGTGCAACACCACAGTCTGGAAAGTACCAGGCAGCAGTTTTTTGATCAGACCGTGCCTCCCCTAACACAGCCTACAGTGTCAGCTCTGCACAGCACCCCCAGCTCAGGCCTAGGCTGTGTTACAGGAAAACATAGTCATGGAACATGAGAGCTGGAACTATTCCCCTCAGGCACTATATGCACAGTTGGAAAACAGGGTTTAATATTCAGCAGAAAAACAAAGCATGGCAAATTAATTCAGCAAACAGAGATTCTCCAAACGAGCTGAACTAATGCAATTTTCTCCCTCCCAAAAATCAAGCTTTTTAGCCCATCAGTGTCAACAGTGAGAAGCAAAAGACATCGATGTGTCAGTGTTATGCAAACGCAATTTGTCATTAAAAACATTTTGACAGACAACTCCCGATGAGCTCAAATTCTACATGAGCTATAATTGCTTAAAAGAGAAAGCTGTTTTGGCATGTTAGAAAGCTGTGTAAAAATAAAAAATAAACTCTAGCTTATTGATTGTGCTACTGCAATTACAGCAGTAAATGCTTGGGACTCTGTTCCACTATACATCATAACAGAAGTGTCTTGTGAACAGTGGTGCATTTCTTCCCCATGCTTTCTACATTTATGGCAAAGATGCCACATATATACATATAATCAGCTTGAGAGATCTTACACCATTCAAAGAACAACTACTCTAATTAGAAACCTTCTAAGGCTAGCTCCGAAACAGATCAAATATTTACTTGCTTCTATAAGCAGAAGTGTCAAGCTTTTTAAAATTGTAGGAAAGTATCATAAATATCCAATGAAAAGACAATACAAATTTTAAATAAAACTCCAATGGAAAATAAGTGGCCACAGAATTGTGACAGAAGTGTGAAGAAAGTCACACTTCTGTAAAAAAAATACACCACCTCTGCCGCACCGTATTTATTGAATAGATGTGGCTTTTGTGTAACTTATGAACTATGCAAATCTATGCACAGAAAAACACATAAATGCAAAGATTATTTCAGCCAGGAAACCTGTAGGATGGGATGATCTACACACTGTTTCTCGGTGTGTGATCTAAATTGAAGGACCACCACTTTGAGGAAAAAAGGAAGAAGTTAGTCCCTGCATCCTTTTAACAGTGCTGCTAAGGGAAGGCACTGGTGCTGGCACCATTTGGGCTGTTGGTATCTGCCAGCATAATAGTGCAGAATGGAGCCTCCCAGACCATTTTTTACAGGTCACCAGTCACCTAGTACTAACTGCATCTGACCGTGCCATCCTCAGCAGGATGTGAATGGATGGATAATCCTGAACTGTTCTGCAATGACTATCTGCAGAAAGAAGACTGAATCAAAACAAAGCAGCAGCATGGGTTGAAATATGAAGTAAAGTTATAACAGGAAATCTAGAGCTGCACTTCTGGTAATATATGCACCATAGTCCCCACATACTAATAACAAGAGGTGTTTGGGGGCACATAGGAGTAGATGCTTTCCTTTGATGTGGTTTACTGAAGTCACCGACTGCAGGGACTGACAGCATCCTGCTGCCTCACTCCAGCCAAGGTCCGACGCACAAGTTGCCAGGGAAACAGCAGAGATTTTCTCTTCTGTTGCATCACTGCACTGAATGTAAAACTATGCAGGTCTCCAGACTGCTCATACGGTGACGAATGAGGAGCGGAGCGGACGCACTACCACAGCCCACATGGGGACTGCTGCAGAAGGGCTGAACGCTGTACGTGACCTGGCAGAGCTCCCTTGCACACCCGCTCCCATGCACACACAAACATTTGGGCCCTTTGTTGGTCCCACCACAGGCAGGGCACTGTGTGAAGCCCATTAACCGAACCTCAGGAATGCTCAGAAGCAAATCTGTGACCCTGCTGCCACCTAAAATAACCCTGCACAAACCACTCAAATTGGCAAATTCCAGAAGTGAGTGGGTTTAGTTCAACAGCTTTGATTTTGCTAGTGCTTCTTTTGGGGGTCAGCTCCCATACCCTGAATTTCACTTTGAGTTCTGGCCATCAACTAATCATTCTCAGGCAGGACAAAACTATGCTGAAACTTGTGGGTTTTTTATTCTAAAACAATTGAGAAAGCTCCTGAAATCTTAAATCTTCCAGCAACATTGGGCTGAGTCTCCAATTTGTAACATTATTCAAGGACAATTTTTCAACCCAGTTTAGAAGCAGCATGTAAGAATCTTTGTATTACACTGTGGTCTGTGCCTGTCCTGGCATGAGAAAGTAGCACCTCTCTCCCCGTGTGATGCTGAACAGAAGATTTATAAACAGTCCTTGAAGAGGAAGTTCACTTTCCTCTAGAGCATCAAATACAAGGCACTGCCACACAGAAAAATGCCAGACAATGGTAGGTCACTAACCTGCCACCATGCAGGAACTTGCAGTTCCCCAAATCTTGATAAAGTGAAGAACTGGTTAGGACTGCACCCAAATCACTTCAAACCAAATCCACAACCCCAAGTGAACTCACATTCAGACCTCCCAAATCTGGAAACTGGACAATACTCTCAAGGCCCATCATCCTTCTCAGGAGCTGGAATCACAGAGCTGCCCACCTCCCTGACTGCTTCAATGCAAGGCAGGGGAGGAAAGGACTACCCAGTCACCTTCTTCCCAGCACCACTGGCATGTGACAGTGAGCCTTTCAGTTCTACAGGGTGGAAAAGGCCATCCCTGGGCCTGGCAAAAATTACTTTAAACAACACTGAGCAGAGGTAAAAAAGACAAGTTACTCCTCATGAGTGTTTTCTCCCTTTGCTACGGAGGGAAAGCAGTTGCTTTTGCAGCAACTGCTACCTAACTGATCTGAAGTATTTAATTAAATATATTATTTATTGAAATGAAATACAGAGGCATAAATATTAAGCAGATAACAAGTTGGGATGCAGTTGGTGGATGCTCAATCAGGGTTTTGGCATTGCTACTGCTGTCTTTAAAAATCTGAATAATGATGAGCAGGGAATGTCATTGTATCACCTCAAACACTCAGGGAGGGCTGTGCTGTTCTCTGGGGTAGAGTTTCTACCCCACTAACTAATCCTTAACAGGGAGCAAACTCTACAGTTGAATGGGGGAAAAATTATCTGCTGCATTCCTAACCTTATTCTGCATACAGGGGAAGAAGACAAAGAAACCCAGTCCAATTTAAAGTGACTATTTTCTGCTTAAAATGGTAGGTCTGAATTTGCACTTTGGTTTAGGCCCCACAACTGAGGGAAGATTTGTGTCCGTATCATTGTGAGAGGGCAGAAAGGTATTTGCAGCGAAAAGGAGGACACATGAATCTTAAGACAAGATTTTTACACTGTGGACTTCCTGATTCAATCTGAGCTTCATCACAGCACTATCAATTGCAGGCAAAATAAGATGAAACTATGTAGGACAAACTTGAGAATATTATTACTTAATAAGAAATGCAGTGTACCATCAGTTTCTGTTCTTTTTGCAAGGATGTTCATAAGGATGTTCCTAATTTCTCCCACAGCAGTGAAGATACTTGGAGCCATTCAGGAAATTGTTCCTAAGTTATTTCCGGCATGAGACGCAAAAGCTGGGGCTTGTTGTTCCCTGCAGGGAAATTGTAGCACTGGCACCAAATCTCCACCATTACCTTTCCTAATGAATTGATGAGGGAAACTACCCATATCTCTTCTTTCTATTTTGGTAGTTGACAGGCTTCTGTGGCTTAGCTAAAATAAATTACGCAGAAATATATATACATGCTCACATACCAAATGTTTTTCTTCAAAACAACAACAAAGTGGGGCTTCAGGAATTTTTTTCCTACCTTTTTTTTAAGCATTCCTCTGTGTATGTAATAGTGTGACACATAATATAGTGTGACAGGTCATTTCATGCATCATTTAATTCTTTGCACTGCAAAGTGCCCTACCACAATAAAGATTAGCTACATCCCTCTTGCCCCCAGATGCTGATGAAGATGCAAAGCAGAGAAGTTTATAAATTACAGGAAAGACAAGAAACCCTATTCACCAACATCAAAAGGACGTATTTTGTTTCTCTTCCTCTCCTTGTGATAGTGTCACCTTGCAATTTCTAATATTATTTTTACACATAAAAATAAAAAAATAATTAAAAAAAAAAAGGGCAAAGACAGAAACCACCGAAGTTTCCACCCTGGATTAAAAGATACCACCACACCAGTATAAAAGAAAATGTAATTTTCTTTTGAATTTCAGAACAGAGGGAAAATACAGGCTCTGTGAAGATTTGTTCATCGGAGAGTGAAAGAATGTAGATTTAATTATTTTTGATACCTCTAAACCCATGTATTTTCTTCACATTGCTTTTTAATGCCTTTTAAATTCATTTATTAAAAAAAAAAAAAATTGGTTTATGACCACAGATATGTACAAGATTACCAGTGCTGGAAACCAAACACCTTGGTTTAGACCACGAAGAGAGAATATTGAAGTGTTTAGTGTGAGACTTTCTGTACTAGCTCTGTTCCAGACAAAAAGCAGTGACAGGCAGGGCTGTCCATCCACACCATGGCTAAACATTCTGCAAAGTATGGATGCAATTTTCTCAGCGAGGTGATAACCTTTGGGCAGTTAGCAATTATTGAAGAAATGCCTTTCAAGTAGTCTACTTCACTCTCTGATGTGTTAGCGAGCAGCAGTAAAATGAAAAAAATTAGATAAAACTTAAAATCTGAGCATTAATCTAAACAGATTGGATACTGTCTGACAAAGGTTATCTTAATTTGGCAATTCATTTATTCAAATATGCTAAATTATGCTGATAGGAAAGTTTGCATAACATAGGACTCACAGAGGTTCTTTAACTGAGCCACTCAAGCGCTTTGGTCCTTGACTTTGATAGCAGCTATTGCTGGAATGAAAAACCCAAACCTCACAGATTGCTCAGTAGAATGCATGAATTAAAAATGCACATGATTCTCATAACATAATCATCAATACTGGATTTGTTAACATTTTCATGCACTGAAACTAGCATTTATTATGCCACGATTGACTGGTGCTTTCCCTTTGGCAAAGCAAATGTCACAAATCAAGCAGCAGTTATAAGTTCTGCCACAGAACTCAATTACAGTCCTCACCATGGATGAGGTTATTTACTTCAGCACCAATTTTATGATTTATTCAGTTGTTCCACTGCTGTTAGCTCTGAACTTTTTAGTAATGATATTGCCAAAGACAAAAAAATTTATAATACCTTAGAAAAAGAGTAATTTTCCTTCTTCATATAAAAAGATATAAATTCCACCTCTCCACTCCCAAAGTTTTCCTTCCAAATTCCTGATAATAATAAATAAAACACCACATTGCAGTAAACATGTGGCAGTTAATAAAAATGATGCCACGTCAGCTTTGTTTTCAAATCTCAGCATCAAACTGCTGTTTGATTCAACTCTGGCATTTAATGCAGCTAATGCACAAATGGGGCTCTGCTGTCTTAACCCCCTATTTTACAATAGTTGTTGAAAATTTTCTGAAGGAATCACAGGTGTCCCAGCTCTGCAGAACACTTGTGCACTTTCCTTGAGCAGAAATGGCTACAAATTTTAGAGACTCTGATCTTAAAGACTTTTACCTCTTGACACCTAACCAGTATGTTTCCTAATTCGAGGGGAGGATGGGGGAAAACTACCTGTGGACTGAAAGTCAGAAACTCTACACAGAAAGAGTTGCTTACTTTTGGTACTTTATTGCTATCTTCTCTCCAGGGGACTGTGTAAGAGACAACTGAAGACACAGCTCACAACACAGAACTGCCCAGCAAGAACTCAAGGCACTCTCGCCTGCCTCTCCTGCCAGCAGACAACACAAAAGGCCATCTCCAGCCCTGTAATGCACACTTGCTGTTTTATTCACTGAGAAAGGACAGGACAGAATAAAAGGAGCAGACACCATCCTGTGGCTACAGCTTGGTGGCTGTTCCAACATCTGAACACATCAAATGAGGGAGAGTGAGCTGCCTCCAGAATATGGAACAGCTACTCTTACCCTTCTTTGTATCACTGTCATATGATATCTGTAGCTATACACACTTGGAATTTCTTCCTTTCAAATGCAGAAAGCATTAGCTCCGAAACATAAATAGTAAATAATCCTTTTGCATCACACACAATTTTTTCTCATAGATTTTGTGTTCAATTAGCTCTGTTTTTATGGTGTGGAAGGAAAACATCTAGCACAGGTAATAACACCATAAGCATACTAAATTTTATTATACAGGAACAACTGGTTCTACAACACGGTTTTGACTTCAAGTCTACCTTACTTTCCCAACCAATGGCTTCTGCACTAGTATACTTTGCTTGTAGAATATTGTTTGATTAAAGAAAAAAAAGTTAAACACCTATACATCTCAGCTGTACAAGAATAGTTAGCCAGAATATCTTTTTCACTACATTTTTAATGTTAATGCTTGATCCCAAAAGATGGAATTGTTATACTATGTATACTATATACAAACATAACTATGTTAAAAGGGTTGATTTTTTTAAATTGCAGAATGGCAGCTGAGAGACAGATGTAGTATTTGGTTGTAGTTCACATGGATTTAATTACTGAAACAGAGTAACATACTAAGAACAACACATAAATAACATGAGTCTTAAACACTTAGAATTACAATATAAATCACAGATCACATTAAAATTATTTACCTTCCTCATTCCATGATGGAATGAAAATAATTCTACACACAGATGGGAAATGCATTTTATGGTTTTCCAAATACAGTGGGATCACTGTTTTATGATGCTTAAATTGTTTTTCCATTCCAGCTTTTATAAACACACCTAGGATCCTCAGAAATACAACTTTGACTTTTAGATACAAAGGAGTTATAGGTTAGCATGCCTGACTTATACCCCTATGCTGTTAAATCTTATTAGTGCACTCTGACACTACTATTTCAAGGTAAATCATTAATAAAAGAGTACAAGGGGGTTTCACTTTGCTATAAAATCATCTTCCTACTAGCTAAGGTCACTGAAATGTTCATTTACTCACTACTGAGGCAGATTCGAAGTCTCCCTATTCTCTATTTTCCTTTTTCTAAGGTATTATCTCCCAAGTTTTTTCTCTGTCCAACTACAAAGCAACAAAACTAGCTCTAAAACAGAATTAAAAGATATCTAACATGCTTTCCAGCAACTCATGTTTCAGTGCACTAACTTTTTGTAACAATATAGCTATAGGTCGATCAAACAAAGAACAGAAACAAAAGTATGGTCACGATTCTTGTTGATAAGAACAAATCTTGCACAAAGAAATTTATTCAGTGCTTCCCTGTCTCACAAAAAATAATATATTTTTAACCATTAATTCTACCCTAAAATAAAACTATGTAGTTCTGCAGCAGTAGGTTGAGGTTTTTAACTTTTTTTTTTCCAACTCACACAGCAAGAAAAAAACCCATCAACAAAAGAACCCAAAAAACTTACTCCAGAGTATTTTTCCCTTCATGTTCCTCCCTCCTCAGCAACCTCTTGTACCCCTTATCCATCCTGGCTTGATCTTCCATCCCACTGCCAGATTCTGCCCCTAAGCCCCCACTACCTCCCTCCTTCATTTGTGCAGCTGTCCAAGGACTTGAGGACGTGCAACTCTAAAGGGATAAGTGCTGCTTGCATTGAAATATGGTCCACATTTCACTCTCATTCATTTCTCCACACATGAAAACTAGATAAGCAGCTCAGGACCCTTCCATCTGAAACCTTTCCTGGGGAAGGAGAGGAGCACAGTAACCATAAGTCCTTTCAAACTGAAAGCCAAACGTGGTAGCTCACACCAGTGCTGCAGGGGATAAGTGCTCCCTCCTGGACTGCAGCCCTGTAGTGGTTTTAGTTCACCTCTGTACCTTTTGTGAGATAGGAGATTTGGAGGAATGCAAAACAGGCTCAAAATTATCAAGAAAATGAAAAGTTTATTAACAGAATTAAAAGAGAAAAGAAAATAATAAGAAAATCAAAGCAAAATCCCTCTTTTCACTCACACCCCCCTCCTCCTTTCTTCTTCCCTAAAATCAGCACAAAGGATAACATCACATAGTTCTTAAGTCAGTATTCACAATTTTAAGAATCTATCCACTAGTTAAGGAGAAAAGATGGTTTCCTTTACAATCCGTGGTTTTCCAAAACCGTATCAGCCCCAGTACAACAGCCCCCGCCCGGGAAATAAAGCTGTTACCGGGAAAACACCTCTCCCATGGATATGGGATCACATGGGCCACAACATGGGGTAGTCCTTTTTTTTAAGGGTGAACAGCTTCTAGCTTAAAGCAGCAACTCGCTTCTCCA